>PVKU01002588.1:0-218708 GCA_004027475.1 Anoura caudifer | reverse complement strand
TCCTTAATCTGGGTTGTGAGAGGAGGCACAGCATGTCCAGCTATGCCTCCATCTTGGCCGGAAGTCCTCCTGATAATACTTTAAATGCACCTTTCTTAAAGCTAGAATAGCCTTATCATTTACTATTCAAATGAGGGTAATTCCTGAGAGTGAAACTTGGCACTATTTGCAGTTGTAATGTAACTGGTCTTGTCCCTGCTGATCCAGAAGGCAGAGCCACCAGATTCAGTGCACGGAGCATGTGTTGCAGGACTGGTATTAGGTGCCCAGGTGTGTGATCCTTGGCAGTCAGCGTGGCACTTCATTTACACTCCATAGCATGCCTTTTACATGCTAGAATTTTGTTTCATGTGTGTTGAATGAATTAAACTTCCTAAAACTATTACGATAGTGTCACTTTCTTCATGAAAGTACACACTCAGGGTGCCTGGCTCTGCATTTTCCATCCCTCTGCTAGGCAGAAAACAGATGCAATGCCAGAATCTCAAGGACAAGAAAGATATGTTTATCAGCACATGCCAAACACCCCAGAGACCCTCAAGAGTAACAGAGAGTTTAAAAGTGAAACCCTCAAGTCTACCAGATGGAGCATTTGGATCATAGCTGTGACTATGACTTCAGACTAATCAATTTGGTTATATTAAACTGCTCTTATAATGTATTTTTTCAGTCTTCTATTAAGGCATGGAGATTATGACTTTGTATGAAGTTCAACTCAAGCCTTAGAATTTTGATCCTTCTAATTACAAATGGTGTGTGCTTGGGTCTTTTCCTTTACCTCTCTGTGACTCAGTTTTGTCATCTGTAAAATGAGGATAGTAATACATCTCTTCTTCTCCTGCTTAATTTTCACCTCCACTTTATTGTTATTATGATTGTAGTTAATTTGGATTTTTCCTCAAGGGCCTTGGTCTTGTTCTTCTTTGTATTATGAGCATTTAGAATAGTAAGTAGGCCTAGAAGGCACTCAAGAAATGTTTGATGAGCCCTGGCTGGTATGGCTCAGTAGGTTGAGTGCCAGCCTGTGAACTGACAAGCTGCCGGTTTGATTCCCAGTCAGGGCACATGCCTGGGTTGGGGGCATGCAAGTAGCAGCCAATTGATGTTTCTCTCACATGTCGATGTTTCTCTCTCCCTCTTTCTCTCTATTCCCCTCTCTCTAAAAATAAATAAATAAAATATTAAAAAATTAATTTTACAAGAAATGTTTGATGAGTAGGTAAGTAAATAAATAAATGCTATCATCCATACACAAAGTACTGGTCTCGTTGTGTTCTTCTCTGATTAGACATGTTGTAATTAAAACCTTGGTCATTCAGCTTTTTTCAAGTGTCTTGCTGTGTACACACTGCTAAGAGCAGCTGAAAAGGTCCATTTAGGAGAAGAGGAGGGTCAGTGGTCAGGGTTTTTAGGTTCAGAGGAGGAAGATGATATTGCTTTGTAATCTCCCCACTAATAGAACCAGAATCAAATAAAGTCTTTCCAAATATTTGGAGAACACAACAGAGATGCCAACATCCCACCAAATCAATCAATGTCACTTTAATACTCTTCTAAAGGTAAAGATTCTTGCAGTGTTTGGTTTATAGTGACTCAGACATTCTTCACCAAGGAAATCAAAGAGGCAACTGAATTCACTGGGGGAGGCAGCTTCATGGTCTATGTCTCAGGTTAGAAATTCAGAGGCTCCCTAGAACTGTACAGTTCAAATTACAGCCACATTGAGTCACCCTTTCGTCTTTTTTGAGAGAAATTGAACTGCGTTTGGTTTACGGTGGAAGAGTCTTAAACAGGAGCACCAAACACCGAAGATGATGGGGTTTGTTTGTTTGTTTCTTTTTTCTTTTTTGCTTTGTTTAGGACATTATAGAACTCTGAGGCACTTTTTTTCCTATTAGAAAATGGTTTGCTGTAGTTTGTTTGGCCCCAAATTCTGGTACTCAGCTGAAATGTTAGGAAAACAGAGAATTGGCTTTCTCCTATAGTCTATTAGACACTTAATAAAATACAGATGATTAAGAGACCTCTTTCTGCTTCCCAGAGGAGTGCTTGAGACTGGGTAAGAAACAGAAGTAAAGGAATGGGGTGGCCAGTTTCAAGATGATGCTTTAAAAGCAGGGCTTAGTGGCATGGCCAGCAAAATAGCTCTTCGGAATTTTAAGCTGACGTTGAAAAGCATAAGAATATTTATTTCCAGTATGTTTTCAGATAAAAAGTAATAGCACAGTGCTTTTGCATCTAGGCAAAGGAACTGAATAATGGGTGTAGAAGTGGTTATTGGATTATTAAACATATAAAAGGAATAATTCCTGCTTTAACAAGGAGGCCCAAATCTATGAATAATGAGGCCCTTAAATTTCCAGGCAAGATTTCTTTGAAAAACACACTAAAAAAAAAAAAGGAGAGCTCACCCATAAACGTACACTGAAAAAAACGTTTGCATTTTAAGGATTAAAAAAAATTATCTGCATATTCAAGCAGGAATGTAGGTTACATACAAAAGAACAAAAGTAAGTCCTTTATTCTTAGTCACACTTAACACTAAGATAATTTTGGAATTCCTACAGTTTGGAGTTTTAAGATTCAACTATTTCACAATATGCCATATTATGTGCAAAAGCAACAGATTTTCTGAGATGAGAATATAGAAACTATATACTACTTGTGTACACTTTGGATAAAATTACTTAGATTTACTCTAGAAATATTAGAGGTAAATAAAACTGATAGAAAAAATATTGTTTCAAGGCTGGAAATAGGAATTGAAACCAGATTATTTCTGTCATCAAATACAGATGAGAGTAGAAGCTCTGTAAATTCTTATTGAATTAATTATATGTAAATATATATGTATATGTGTATGTATGTGTATATGAAACGACGCAAAGCTACACTGAGTACTATTAAAATGTAGAGTAAATAAATTGAGTCCAACAAAATCACGGAAGTGTCACATGAATATGCGTGCGCCTTTGCTATGCTCTCCCTAGCCTGCATTTAGCCAATGACTCAGCATAGCATGGAGAACGTATTTGGGCCATTGCTGTCCAATTCTCTTTGCTCTGTGGCTCTCCACTGGCTGGTTGAGATGGCTCAGAGCTGCAGTGCCGTCTGAGGCTCCGCCTCTCCTTTTTCCTTTTCTGGGTGTTGGATCTGTATTAGAATGTTTTTCCCTCCTTCATCTGCCATTTGCCTTTCATTCAGTAAATCGCTTCTGTTGGGTTGGCCAAAAAGTTTGTTTGTTTTTTTCCATAAGATTGCTCTAGTAGTAGCACTTATCTGTCTTTAACTTCATTCAAAACAATTTTTGTTAGATTGTATTGTGACAGTTTTCATATGAGCAGGCATTTAAAAAAACAGATCAAAATTGGTGAATTTTTGTGTAGCCATTTTCATTTTGAAGATGGAAGAAAATATGAAACATTTTCAGCCTGTTATGCTTTATTATTTCAAGAAAGGCAACAACACAACTGAAATGCAAGAAAAAAGATTTGTGTAGTCTGCGGAGAAGGTGCTGTGACTGATCAAATGTGTCAAAAGTGGTTTGTGAAGTTTTGTGCTAGAGATTTCTCACTGGATGAAGCTCCACGGTTGGGTAGACAAGCTGAAGTTGACAGCGATCAAATTAAGACATTAATTAAGAACAATCAAGATTATACCATGCAGGATAGCTGACATACCCCACATATCCAAATCAATAAAGTTATTGGTGAAAATGAAAAATCTGTGTTTTGTTTTACAGAAAATCTAAACAGACTTTTTGGCCAACCCAATACTTTCATCTTGGTCTCTCCTTCCTGGAGAACTTGAATTGACACAGAGTGCTGGTGTGCGTGCTTGCCTGGGGTGACCTGGTCAGTAGAGAAGGTACAGGTATACTCTAAATTTTCAGTTTTTGAGCATGGGCTCAGAGGTTAGAGAAACTAACACAACCTTTTTAAAAGGGCTGAAATAGAAAGTATGTGACTAAACAAAAGAGGTAAGATTAAATATATTGTGAATGTAAGATCCTGACCCACTCATCCAATTACGTTACTTTCAGTTTGCTTCTTTATCTCAGGGAGAAGATGGTCAACTAAGATGAAAATCAGAAGAATCCCACGTTCTAGATTTAGAGCTGTGTGCCTTTGGAATGTTTTGGCAAATCCTTCCACAAACGCATCAGAATGTTCTTCTTTCCTTCGGGGTACATAATTTCATTCTAGCTCAGGGAAAGAGGCTTTTTTTAAAAAAAATTACTTTAATTGTTGTTCTTGTACAGTTTTCTGTCTTTTACTCCTATCCCAGCCCACCGCCCCAGGCCTCCCCACCTCCCTCCCATTTCCACCCTTCCTAGTTTTTGTCCATGTGTCCTTTATACTTGTTCCTGTAAACCCTTCCCCTTTTCCCCTGAAATTCCCTCCCCTCTGGTGACTGTTCTCAATTTCAGTGTCTTTGGTTATATTTTGCTTGTTTGTTTGCTTGTTGATTAGGTTCCTGTTAAAGGTGAGATCATATAGTATTTGTCTTTCACTGCCTGGCTTATTTCACTTAGCATGGTGCTCTCTGGTTCCATCCATGCTGTCACAAAGGGTAGGAGCTCCTTTCTTTCTGCTGCATAGAATTCCATTGTGTAAATGTACCACAGTTTTTTGATCCATTAATTTACTGATGGGCACCTAGGTTGCTTCCAACACTTGGTTATTGTAAATTGTGCTGCTATGAACATTGGGGTGCATGGGTTCTTTTGCATTGGTGTTTCAGGGTTCCTAGGATATAATCCTAGCAGTGGAATTGCTGGGTCAAAAGGTAGATCCATTTTTAGTTTTCTTAGAAAATTCCATACTGCTTTCCATAGTGGTTGTACCAGTCTGCAATCCCACCAAGAGTGCACTAGGGTCCCCTTTTCTCCACAACCTCTCCAACACTTGTTGTTTGTTGCTTTGTTTATGATGGCCATTCTGACTGGTATCTCATTGTGGTTTTAATTTGCATCTCTCTGATAGCTAGCGATACGGAGCATCTTTTCATGTGTCTCTGGATCCTCTGTATGTCCATCAGGTTCCAATTTGGCCAACTTCTGCCCATAGAGCTACTTAAAAATATATAATATATAATATAATATATAATATATATAATATACATGTACAGGCACATATCTTTTTTTGAATATTGTGTCAGGTTTCAGCTGAGACAAACAGTAAATGTTCTTGGCGTTACTGAACACCCATGGGCCCTCGAGGAGTTCCCTAAAGAGGATGTAACAGATACTACCCTCCCCCAAACCAAAGCCACTCCCAGAAGTAGCCAAAATAAAGAAAAATTTAGACAATTCCCCTGAGAGCTGACAATAGTTGGTAGAACCCCAGCTGCAAATGGAGTGCCATCCACATTTCCGCCCAGCTGTTTTTTTGGCTGTATTTTTCGCAAATAAAATACTAACACAAGGCTCAGAGGTCATGGCCCCAAGAAGCTGTGTTCTCAGAACACAAAACCGAGACAAACAAGAGGCAACAGCCATCCCTGGGAGAGAAAATATCAACACCCAATAATGGGTACCCAAAAGCAAATTCGGAAGTCACAAATCGAAGATCTAATTCTTGGAAAATTTTTCCCCTGCCAATCTGAATTCAGAGAGGAAGGACAACATGAAAGTTTCTCTTTCTTTCTTGACAGTGCCACAGAGAGATCAGAAAGAGATCTGAGAGAGATGACACATAGCTCTCATCCTTTGCAGGCTTTGTCAGTTTTTCCAGGATCCTCGCTGCAGGTTTTGGAATGACAGTGGGATATGCCAGCAGGTTTCATCCTGGTCACCACGAAGTGCAGAGGAGAAAAATTAATTCTCCCTTTACCCTATAGAGTGAGTGCTCGGCTGAGACCCCTTTGTCTCTAGGGCACCTCAGTACATGGATAAACTTACCTAGGACAGTTAAGAAGTTTCCACTGCGGCCCCTGGAATTCAAGATTATTTTTGGTAAGGTGAACCGAACCCTCTTGTTCAGCCTTAAAACAGCATTTAATGCCCCTGTGGCACTAAATGCTGGACCCAGAACAGCTTAAGTCAAACGCAGGTTGACCTGTTCCCAGTCGGGTTTCTGGGTTGGTGCAGGGCTGACGTCAACCTCCCGCAGTGATGTCAGTGCCCCAGGCTGATGTTGGCCCCCAGGCTGACGTTAGCGTCACTCTGACATCACTGTCCGTCCAAGGTCAGCCCCAGCAGTTTCTCTAAGTCAGACCCAGTTCCAGTCTCACCTGTTTCCACACCCAGTCTGGAAGAAGAAATGATCAGTATCCAAGCTCAAAGCAAAAACTGCGGTAGGATTCCGGAGCGACTTACCCGACACCTCCACAGGCAGCGTGAAATCCTCCGGCTCCGCTGGAGGGGTTCCACAGGTACCAATGCCTTGTTGCTGGTTGATGCAGGGTGGGCGGGGGTGGGGGGGAGTAGGGGAGGTTGGTGAGGTGGTGAGGGGTGTCTCCTCTGTTCTCTCTTCTGACACCGAAGTATTAAAAGATAAACTAAAGCATATGAAAAAGTTAAGAGTTTATTTTAGCATGTATTGATTCATACTGGGCAGCATCCAATTTAGCAGATAGGAAGAAGCTGTGCAAATGAAAGGCTTTTTTATAGGCAGAAGAAGGGAGAACAGGAAGTTGCATTAGGCAAAAAGCTGGGTTGCTTATTGCAGAGTTGCTTGCCTGTAGGGGATGGCAGGGTTCTATCAGGCAGATGACCTCACCTGCTGATTAGGCGATTCCTGCTCCACTGGTTTACGATTCCATTTCTGGTTTACGATTTCTGAAATGGGAGAGCCGAGCCCAAATCATAATGAAGTTTCAGTTTGATAATGTGGGCCTTAGCACAAAGTGAATTCAGTTTGGGCCTGTTGTCTTGGCTTTAACAAACCCCATCACTGAATTATATTAGAAGGGCCATTTTCAAAACATGCATATTCATTTACCTTAAGTCCTTGAAGAGTGGGGAGAAGACATTTAAAGAGAGAGTGATTGGTCATTTGTTGCAAATGTGATTGTTACTTTTTCTAGAGATGATGTCTACAAACTCCTTACCAATAAATCAGTCTCTGGCAGCTGTGTGCTGGCCTGACCACTTGTCTAATTCTTCACCCTTCAAGAGGAGTGTGTGTGTGATTTATAAAGATCCAGCAATTGTGTAACAGGTTGTCGGTAGATAAAATACGGTAAGGCTCAAGTCATGGCCACTAGCAAGTCAGGTGCCATTTCAACCAATTCAAATGTCTGTTACCTTCTTCCAGACTGTTCTACCTGAGCTTTCCGTCTTTATCTCTGACTGTTGTCATCATCTATACAGCTGCAAGCAAAGGGCTCCAAGATGGCAGGGCCTTAGGACAGAAGGCACCCAAATCAATGAGCTATTCAAGGGAGATGGCCCAGGGCCACCTACAGCGGCCTTTGCATTTGTGAGCAACAAATCTCTGTTGGGCTAAGCCACTGGGATCCAGAGGTTGTTCATGTCAAAACCTAGTATTAGTCACTCTAACTGGGTCTTAATCTTTCTGTTGGTGCAAAGAAAGAAGTACATATTTTAAATAGTGCTCATTTTCGTTATTTAAATCTTACTCTCTTTCTATAGGAATGTGGTCAGATCCAGTGACCCTGCCTTCTCCTTAAGAGATATTACTTGGTTCCTTGGGTGGGTCAAGTCTAATTTGATACCAGTTGTTCGTGAGATACAGCTCTCGCTGCAGAATGCCATTAGTGGATCAAAGACTGGGGAGTTGAAAAGTTAAGTTTGTTTTACAACAAAAAGTTGGCAACGAAGATCAGATACATTTTTTTCCTACCTGGCGTATACAGGGTCCAGCAGAGTTAAGGCCTGCTTGGGTGTGGTTGGTAGGGTAATAATATGGGTGTAATAATTTATAGTTTTAATTTGAATATTTCACCTAATATGTCGTACAGTGTGCTTGAATGTGATATTGTTATGTTACTGAATTACATGCTTATGATTTTGTCGTAAAAGAGTTTATATAAAATAGGGCGTTACTTGTGCCAGACCCTGTGTTTCATAGGAATATATTTTCATGGACAGTTTTAGACCATCCATCAATAAAGAAAATAGAGAAATTCAGTGAGTGACCTAGTGAAATTTTTCCAAGTTGTTTAATTCTGTGTAAAGAAAAATATCTGGAATGTTGAATAAATTTTTCAGTTTTCTATCAAAACTTTGGGATAATATAGACAATGCTTCTACTGGTCTCTCAAGTAAAGACTGAAAAAAAAAATATGAGGCTACAAAAGAATTTAGTTTTTTTCCTCCTTTCCTCAACAAAATAACATTAGTGCATAAAACATACAAAGTCAGCATTTGTTATTGTTGTTGTTTGTGAGGATTTATCATTCTTCCCTCCGGGAAAGTTGGCCCAGAATGTGATAACCCCCACAGAATGACCAAAAGAAAGAAGAAAAGGAAAGAAATGCTGAAGATTTAGGACGCTCTGTGAGTCATGGGATTTCAGCCTCCTCTTTGCTGGTGAGGACCCTGTGTGTTAAAAGCTCAGGTGTCCAACTTAAGTGGGTCTTCATTTCATGGGGCTGCTTCTATAGGTTGTCTCTTTACCATCTAGAGAGCTTTTACATAGAAACACTTCGACTGCCACATCCTCTGTCCATGCTGATTGTGTAACAGCTACTAACTAAACGTAAAGGTCCTCTCCCCTTTTGCCATAACATTAGCATCAAAAACACGAACCCATGCTTTTAAAAATAACTCCTTTGGCACTGAGAGGGACAGAAGAGAGAAAAAGGAATAAGAAGTAGAGTCATAAGTTTTACTGCTGTTCCTGCCAATATATACAAACCCACATCCAAAACACATCTCATTTACATGCCCATTTATTTTGTTTTCATGGCTGTCTGGAAGCTAGGACCTTTCTTTTTCTCTAAACTGGGACAAAGAGATAGGAAGATAAACTCTGACCCTGCTTAGCTCCCCAGAGTGTGTTGGGCTTCCCGTCTCCACCTGGGTAGATGTACACATCATGGAGGGACTTGGTATACGTGTTAGTATATCACTGATGATTTGGGAAGAATACTGTGAATTGTTTTGTTTACAGATTTTGAGTTGGTAGTTTCTGCTGTGAGACTTACAAATTCTTCTTGACTTTAGGAAGATTCAAAGTTTCTGGAAGGAACTAGCAGAAAATCAAGTCATTTCATAGAAACAGACACTTTGAATTTACAGAAATTTTAGAGTAGATTCCATCATCCTTGAGTAGCGGTTAATGACGGATTTTTGTTATTGTTGTCAGCAAGCATTTACTCTGTGTCAGGGATTGCTCCGAGTAGTTGATAAGTATTAACACAGTTAATCCTAGGAACAATCCTATGAGGTAGGTACTGTCATTATCCCATTTTACATGAGGGAATCGAGGCTCCAAGAAGGTAAGACAATTCCAAGGCCACACTGTGAACAAGGAGAAGCCCAATTTGGTCCCAGCCAGTGTGGCTGTCCAGCCCTGTACTCCTTCCCCTCACTTGCTCATTCTCCATATTCCTTTCCTTAGGAAACCCCCTCTTGTAAACTGGGTGCTCTCTTCCTCCTCGGATGTTCAAGGCCTTCTTGATCTAAATCTTTCTTTAAGAAGGTTTCTTTTCCTACGCTGAGTTTTTGTCATACCTGTAGGCAACTACCCATTCCCTAGACCCTACTTCACATCAGGCTGGGTCTTAGAAATAGAGGATTTTAAGAAATGGAATCCTCCCAAAATCAACTCCCTCTTTTACAGCTCACAGCTTTGTCTCATTGAGTTACTGGTTTCTCTCTCACATTCTACTGATTTCAAAGGGCTCCATTCCATTTCCATTCCATCTTTAAGAGCCCGTCAGGGGCTAATTTCTCTGTTCTCAACTACTGCCCTCCTTTCCTAACTAGAAATGATAGAGATGTGAGTGGAGGGTAAAAAGGCCTTATGGGGAGTAACAACAAAGAGGCCCAGCATTGCCTCACTGAGTGAGAAAAATACTGCGGTGAAAGATTTTATATTTTTCAAGGAGAATAAAAACTCTCCACATAAATCTCTGCAAAGTCAGCCTTAAACACAACGTAGAAAAGAGCTTTGAGAATGGGATTTTAGCCGGGCATAACCAACAACCTGCAAATGCAATGATTCATCCTGGACTTGTTCTGCTGAAATGTGAACTCAGGGCAAAATGGATGCTGCCTGCGTGCGTTGGGGTTCTCAGCCTGATCACATATACGGCTTGGAAGAAGGATGCCGTGAGCAAAGTGGTATTAGTTTGTTGTAAAATCGTAAGTTCCTCAAAGGCTTCCAGATAAAATGGGCCCTTTATTCTGTAGGTTCATAGCTCCCCACATTCTGCCATTGCATACCCTCAAGTAAACAGAATGCCCTCCTTGGCGTTTTATAATAGATTGGTCCATCAGTCTGTTCTCTGTACCTGTGAGTTTGTTTCAGTTTTGTTTGTTCATTTATTCTGTTCTTCAGATTCCACATGATATTTGTCTTTCTCTCTAATAGACTGATGGTATCTAGAGGAAACGGTCCTTAGGTAACTGGGTGAAAAAGGGGAAGAGATTAAAAAGTGCAAATTGGTGGTTACAGAACAGTCACAGGAATGCAAACTACAGCGTAGGGAATATACTCAATAACATTGTAATAAATACGTGCGGAGCCAGGTGGGTACTGGAAATATCAAGGGGGACCATTTTGTAAAGTATGTGATTGTCTAACCACTATGTAACACACCTGCAATGAGTACAAAATAATATGAAACGCAAACTGTGATTAAAAAAGTAAAAAAATAACATGGATTGGTCCGAACTGTCTGAACCCTCATGCTCGGGGCACTACTGATCTGTCTAGTGTCCCCCTTCGACTACATGATCCGAGCGTGTTTTGCTTTGTCTGTTTCTTCATTCCCCCGTCTGGGCTTTGAGGTCTGCACTCACTACTTCCTCCTTTCGGAATTAGTGTTCCTACCGTGCTTCTGTGTGGGTTTTCACCCAGCTCCTTCCACTCATCAGCCCAGATCTCACCTGACCCTGGGAAGCTTCTCCTTTCTGCCTCCGTGTCGATCAGGTGTCCTTGAGTGTGTTTCCTTCTCAGCAGGTTCCTCCGGCCACGTGTGGCCCTTAGTGTGTGAGCATTTAATTGATAAAGTCAGCACACTCTTCTGAAGAGGGGACTGTCCAGGCAAAACTGGTGTCTTGTCAACTACTTTGGAACTTTTTGTTGAATCCCAGCCTTCCCCCACTGTTCATAACGCTCAGGAAAGGAGGAAACTCATGTATATGTTGTTTTCTGCTTATTTCCTAATTTGCTCTATCTTATAGCAAGATGCATAAATAAAGCTCAAAACTAATAACCGTAGTACATAACAGCAAATACATGCATAAAAATGTAGACATGCAAAAGAGTCAGGTAATGTATTTATAAACAAGTGTATAACAGCAAAATACAAAATAATGTATTTCTATACTGACTGACTGTCATGCAGTGAGCTAGCTACCATGAACTGAAATACCGATTTTTATCATTCTCATAGGCAAGGATGCTGAGACATAGAGAAGTTGTGTGAAGAGTAAGATTCAGCTTCCAGGCAGTCAGATGCTGACTCATGAGTGTCAGCTGTCCTGTTCTGCTTTGCCAGACTCCCTGGCAGATTCTAAGAGTCGTCGTAACATGTTGTTCCCTTTGATTTGTCCTTTCCACTGTCCATTGGGCCCAGTAGCCAATGGAGGTCATTATTTATGTAGCTTACAATTCTTCCAAATAGGAAAGACCCTGAGGAGAGTACAAAAACTATAAGCAAAACAACAACAAATTTTTTTTTGGTGGGGAGGTTAGGAAATCTGTTGAAAAAAAGGAAAAACCTCCTAAGAAATAGACTAGATGTGTTTGAATGAAGAGTCTTTCTGACCAGGAATTGGTGATCAGGGCTTAGCTATTTGAAACTCTTTGTGGAGTTTGAGCAAACACACATGCAGCACCTAACAGTAAACATCATCAGTGAGACTTTTATTACTGTTTCCAGCTGAGGAAGTCATTGTAGTCCGCTGAGCAGTTCTACCCGTGAGCTGAGATTTCTTCTTCTCCTCAGCCTCTCAGTCTAAGGTAAGAAAAGTTCACCCAGAACTTTGAGGAAATCTAAATGGCGGCATTTATGTTAAATAACTTTTACCTTTTGTAGCTTCTGTCAACATATGGGCATTGTATTCTGCCTTGTCTCTTTCTAGTTCATGTTGAATGGCATTCATGCTCTTGTCTTAAAACAAAATACACACCTGAAAGGCCTCTTGCTTCTTTTATCATGCTAAGAGCTACATGTATTCTGTGCATTAGAATTTTTTTGTTTGGTTTTCCATTTAATATATATGACTTCTCTTTATAGCCTGTTATAATCCAATTGGTAGAAAAAAAGATTTTCTGGTGCTAAGAATAATCAAAGAGGGCTCAAAATATCAGTCTGATATTATCTAAGGGCGAACTGAGTTGAAAGCTGAATACAACTCAAGTCATTGCTCTTCTAGTCCAAGGGCAACTTGGGGAGGGCCATGAGGGATGAGTGGACTGACACCCCACAATGTCCCATAAGTGAGGATTTGCCTGTAGGTAGCATTTAGAAGGCAGCTGTGGTCATTCAGCATTACTGGTATTTTGCAGCCTCAAAGCTACTTCTTAGGTGTGTGAATACCATCTATTTCTGCTGAAGAACTGAATGAAAGAAAAAAATATTAAAGAATAAATGACAGAATTGAGAAATTACATGATATCTCCCAGGAATGGGAACATAGTTTCAATTTCAGATTACTTTTTAAAGAATTCTACTATAAGAGCTATTGAGGTATTCTGATTATAGTTGGAGATTTAATCACTGTTTTGGGCTAATAGACTTAGACTTAATTTTACATCATTGGAGGTTTGGGTACTAGAATCATTATTCCACTTTCCAAAACAGTAAATTTTTATTTTGCTACAATTTAAGTTTAATCTTTTTTGATACTAAAACATTGGAGTGTATGTCATTACAAGTAGGGGTTTTTAGATTTTTTTGTCAAAGATGAGAAATTCTGGAATTTTTATCATTAACAAATTAAGCTACATTAGAGAATAAAGGCAAATTCCTTGGATATTTTCTTTGGTGATCTGAGTTCATGAAATTTTTCTCAGTCCCTTTGCACAAATTTACCCAACAATTTGGGCAAAGTTTCCAGTTATTATTAGCAGTAGTGCTTCTATTGAATAGTTCCTAGAATTCTAAGGTATCCCCAAAATCTAGACATAGATAGAAGTTGACCAGAAACAAATAATTGTACTCTACATAAGTGCGTAATACAAAAACAAAACAACCCAAAATGACCATTATTAAGGATTACTATGCATCAGAAGTTCTTTGAAGAGCTGTCAGATACAAGGATGAATAACATATGATTCCTAACCTTGAATCATTCATAGTCTAGTGGGGGGACAAGATAAACAAAGAGCTTTAATTCCATGCACTATGTTCTGTAAATGAGACCTACTCAGTTCTGTTAGAACACGGGAAGAATGATTGATATTTCTGAGGGTGTTGCAGAAGAAAAGGCAAACTTTGAGTTAGACATTAGGTGATGAGTTGATTTCTCAGATAGGCAGGTGAGGCAGGTCATTTCAGGGAGTAGCAAAAAGTCCCTTGGACACGTTGGGAAGAATGGAAAGTAGTCTCTGGACACTAAACTGGGCAGAGTGCAGGGAAAGCCGAAGATCTTGTCAGGAGCCCATATGCTGAGGGACTTGCATGTGATGCAGATGAAGGTTTTGAACTTTGGGTGACCCTGCCGGATCAGGTGTCATGGCATAGTGAAGACATGCCTGACCTGAGGACCAGGCCACTTGTGTGCGGTGCTGATCCTGCCATAGACAAGGACATAACACTTGAGGTAGGTTCTTTACCTTTCTTGCCTCCAAAATGAGGCAGTTCCTGCAGCACTAAAATTCTAACTTATAGATTGAGGATCATGCTTCATCCAAAGAGATACTGAGTTAGAAAAATGAGTTTTCTTTGCCTCTAAGACTAGAAATGTATTTAATTCCTATTCTAGTCATAGACACTTCAGCTTATAAATAGAACTGAATTTATATGGTGCAATCAAGCAGGAGACTTGACAGATAGGCTGATGACCTACAAATACCCTTAGCAAAATATTATAAATGAAGAATGAAGAATTGCATCCTCCAGAACTGGTAAGAGAAGAAATAATGGCCTGAGACGAAGGACAGGACTGTTTTTTTTAGAGTAGACTTAAAACGCCATTCTAATCTTGGAGAACATCTGGGCTGTATTGCAGACTCCCTGGAGGGGCTGAGAAGGGCTTCTCCGAGATGTGCAAGGGCAGGCAGGCGAGCCATGGGATGGCGGAGAGGCAGGAGGAGGTGAAGCAATAAGCAGGCTGTGGCAGTCCTTTGCAGGCTAAAGTAGAGGAACAATAGGCTTCGAGAAGCTCAGACCTGATGCTGTCTTACTGGTTTGCAGCTACCCACTGGCACTCAGCACTAGAGTACCATGCCCAGGAGGTCAGGGCTCAGGATACCTCACTGCCTGTTAGGGAACTACTGTTCACTGGGCACCTACTGTGTGTTCGGCACCATTGCATCAATGCTGCACCTTCAGGGAGCTCTGAAAAGGACGAAGGAAACTAACATATTGCTACATATTGAATACTTACTAAGTACCGCATGCTGCGCTGTGCTTGTTAGTTGTGCTAGCCTAGAGGATATCATTCAAATCTCAGAGCAGCCCTCCTAGGTACGGGTTATGTAATTACTCTAACCCTTCTCCCCTTTTATGTAAAATGACAAACCAGAAGCTCAGAAAGGATGAATAAGCGGCCCAACATACGCGGCAGAGTCAAGCTTTGAACCTAGAACTCCCCAACTCCGCAACATCCCGGGATTGTATTGCCAAGCAATTCCTGGTAGGACTGGTTTCTCATTGGGTCACTGCTCCTACTCTGCTGGAAGATTTTCCTTAATAAAAATGCTCCATTTGGATCTGTTCCTGCAGGTGGTAGAAGACAGCCTGTAATGGCTGACACATGACCAGTGGAAGGGTGTCCATTTTTCTTTCTTTCTTCAGTTAAGGCTCTGAATTGGATCCAGCTGTTCTTTGATGCAGAGGCCAAAAGACCCCAATATCCTGCTCTTTGTTTTCCTGGAAGTTATTGGCTATTGTTAGCCATGAAGGCCAGGTTGGAACCCCTTAAAGAACTAAAAAGTTGGTCAGTGGGTACTGGGGGAGCAAGGTCATGGAACAGTGGAGATGATGGTATTTCAAGATTAAGCCTTGGTTTCAGGTCTGGCTAAAAACCATGTGTTGACCCTAATGGGGAATAGTCTGTAAATAGACCTTAACAAAGCAGCCAACTAGATTCTTCCCACCCTTTACTGAGAACAAATAATAACTTAAATAATTCTCATCACTTATCAAGTCATTTTATTACATGCTAAGTACTGTGCTAAGATGCTTATCAACACCATCATCATCATCATCACTTTTATCTCTAACATTTACTGAGGACTTACTCTGCACTATGCTCTTGTACTCAGTGCATTTGCCTTCACTATACTATAAGGTCAATGGTAGTAAGTCCTCATTTTGGAGGGAAATAAACTGAACCTTAGGCTAACTAACTTTTCAGTGTACCATCATTAGTTAATGACAGCAGTGGGGAAGCAGGATAGAAGTCTTTACTGAGATTCTGAAAGGGCAACTTTTAACAGGATTGCAACAGGATTGAAAGGGAGGACAGGAAACGAGCAAAACTACTGAGAGGACTGAGAAATTTGCCAGACTCTCGTGCCACGCCAGCATTATCCCACTGCCTCTTGTAGCAGCGTTCTCTCTTTTTATCTTCTGCTTGTGCAGAGGGGGTTGACCATTTGGACTGGCACAGTCCTAGGCATGTCTAGAAACAGGATGCCCAAATTTCCTGCTACATAGCAACTCCAGTGAGATGACCAGGCAGGAGCTTGGTTAGGCAGTAACTTCATGGCTCAGCCTAGTCAGAGTAAGAAACTCACTCACAGTGAAACTTGGAACTCAGAAGGGATTTTCGTCTTCCAAATGTCAGATGCGATAGAGGGTAGTTGGTGAGTCACTTTCTTTTTCAAGAAACAGAGGCATCATTCCCAGCGGAATAATGAGCTTCAGCCTACTGGCGCCCAAGGAGCTAACACAATGGGCAGATGTCCGAACTGCACTGGCCACGACCCAGATGCAAACAATAGAACCCTGGCCAACTTCTAAAGAGAATTTCTGAAGCCATGGTATTGCCTGGTCCAGCCAAAAATGCATTACGAGACCACAGTTATCCACAATAGTCTCACTTCATAAAGAAGGAAAAGATCGGGGTGAGGGGGGGTAACGTGAGCTTACATTCACTGATGGAGTTTGAGGAAAAAGTACTCAGAAATTTTGCCTCTTTGCCCTTTGGGATGATGGATTGCTTCAGTTTTATGAAAAGCTGGGGCTAAATCCCTTCGAGGTTGGATTCACATGAATATTAATTGGTCCTGAACAAGAAGAGGGAGGCCTTGCTCATGGCCAGTCTGGGACAGTCATCATCATTGGTCTTTTCCAGACTCTGTTTTAAAGGAGATCTTTTTAGTGGGGGAAACTCAGAGTGTTAGACTTGGGAATGGAGATTTGTTTTTAAGCTTTTCTCAGTCATCAGGGTTTTTTTTTTTGTTCCCCCCAAATTGCATCATGTTAAAGGACTATAATAACATTCGATCATCCAAGAAGATCCTATTTCATATCCTCTAAAATGGAGGCACATTACAAGTTTAGGATAAGCACTTTTTACAGTTCCTAGAATTTTGTCTATTGTGTGTTTACTTCATGTAGTACTTTCCTATATATCATCTTCCCTCAAGGTACATAAAGCATGTATTGTTTTTCCTCTTTTACAGGCAAGATTAGTGATTAAATAACTTGCAAAAGACAGATCACAGTGAGTGAGTGGCAGAACTGGGACTTTAATCTCGGTCTAGGTTTCAGGCCCCCTCTATTGTCTACGCAGGTCCTATCCAATCCATATGGGCCACTGCTTGCTTTCTGTTACTCATTCCATGAATAGGTTCAGCCCTGGCTGTGACATCTTCTCCATAAACAGGAGGAGGATGGGGTCTAGACAAAGTTATATTTGTGTTATTCACCTGGAGCCAAGGACCAGTTTTTGCTTTCTTGGATGTATTAACTTTGGGCACCAACCATTTTGTGTTGGAGGAGTGATTTACCTCTAACTTCAGTTTTAGCATGTTTAAGATGAGTTTTCTCCAATGAATAGAATCACACTTGATTAACTCTGTGAATCACACTAAGACAATGAAATGTAGGAGACACAGCTGGATTTGCCCGTGTAGGACCCAAACCATGAAAACGTTAAAAGTCACATTGAGTCACTAAACGAGGTTTTCTCAGAGCCACTGCACATCTATGCATGGTTCCCTTGGGACATGATTCTGAAAGCTAAGAGGACTTTTGCTAAATTAGAGGAAAATAAAACAGAACAACTCCCCTCAACTTCCAGAAGGTTCCAGCCAAACCCCCTTGGATTTGGAATGGGTTCTAAACTTGGCAAAAAAAGTACTAGCCCATCCCTACTGGAAATCTCTCAAGAGAATCAGTTCCAGCTTTCCAAAAACTTGCAGCCCAAATATGTTTGGCTCCACATCTGAACCTCTGTAATATTTGACATCCATTAGAAATTACCAAGTCAACTTCAGAAACCTAAAATCAACCGAACTAACTTCAATGGGCGTATGGAGTCAAACTGATAAAATTGCCATCTAACTTTAGCAAACATTGAACATGACTTGAAAACCCATGTGAAGGCTTACTCACATTTTTGGCAAGGGCTCAGAGACCTTCAGAGATATCAATGAGGAGGAAGAGGAGGGAGAGCTCATTTTTCTCTTCTAATCCATTACTTCCACTACGTAGCTACTGAAGTCCATGACCTCAGAGGACAGAGCTCCTGACACTAGCATAACGATGGCCCCTGTGAAATCAGAGTTCTTTAAAAACAAGGTGATAATTTTTCTTAATCTGAGTTAACCCAGTAGAGCTAGTAACCGAATGAGAAAATTACTACTTGGACTTCACCAAGAGATTGGCAGCCCTTAATCTGGGGGAACCCTGATAAGTTTGTTCGAAAAGATGGAAAGGCGCTTACAGATCAGATAAGATATTAATCCAATTTGGAACTCTCTAGAGAACAGAGAGGAAGGGGCCAATTAGAGGAGTCTGACCTGGCTTAAAAACTGGGAAGACCCTCAAAGTGGCTCATGGACTTTTGGTTTGGTTGGTTGCTTTCTTGTTTCTTTAAAGGATGCTATGATGTAGAAAAGCTGCCTCTGTATTTTGTCTCTTGAAAGCTTTGGGGGTTTGGCAGCCTTGTAATTTGTGGATGTCGAAGGCTCACGGACATGCTGTCTGAGAAAGAAGTGACGCGTGTATGTGCATTTGAGGCAGCAGGAAGGAGCAGGAAAAGGCAAGGACCTTTCCAAACTTTCTGCCACTTAGACAGCAGCGTGACCTCAGAGTAAATCACCGAATTGCGCTGAGCCTCAGTTTCTTTAACAGCAAACGATTACTTTCTTTTTTTAGTGTCACGAACATCAAATGAAGTAATATACATGCAATCACTTTGCATGACATTTACCACAGACTATGTTGTTCTAGAAAAGTTATTTAGATGTAGAAGGAAATACAAACCCCATCTCTCTTTCTATTCATGCATCTCTTTCACTTCCTCATATTATTTGTAGGATAAGAAAACCTAAGCCTCTCTTGGAGCATGATTTTGTGACGTTCTAAGTACTGGACCCCTAGCACCTAGTTACCTTCCACCTCCAAATCAAATGCAAAGAGAGTTAGGACAGTCCTTCCCAGTCTCCTTTCATCAGCTCCCCTGCCTGCTTCCCTCAAATTCATTGCGGTTACTTTCCTTTATTTGAAGACAGAGTGGCCAGTGTGTTTTACCGTGTTTAGAATCAACGATCAGAGTTTTTGATTGAATACCAATGGTTCGAGGTCCGAGCAGTAGTGTTTGACTCATACTGTATAATCCACTTAAAACACAGATGTTCTCTGTGTAGCATCTAAAGCTTTAAACGGTGGAGAATGCCCTCTCCCTCAACCCCTACATATCTCTTCCTATATGAAGGCTCCAGTACCTCCTTCAGGTCCTGCCATCAGTAAGGTGGTAACTTGTTGCTCTAAACCCTTCCCCTTTTCCCCTGAGATTCCCTCCCCTCTCCCCTCTAGTGACTGTCAGCCTGTTCTGTAACTACCAATTTGTACTTCTTTTTTAAAAAATTAAATTAAAATAAAATTAATAAAAAAAGAAAAGGAAGTACAAATTGGTAGTTACAGAATAGTCCTGGGGATGTAAAGTACAACGTAGAAAATACAGTCAGTAACATTGTACTATGTATGGTGTCAGATGGGTACTAGATTTATTGGGGTGATCACTATATAAGCTATATAATATCTTATCACTGTCTTGTACACCTGCAACTAATATAATATTGTCTGTCAACTGTAATGGAAAAATAAAAATTCTTAAAAAAAAAGATAGCAACATGTTTGCTTTTACTTTATTATAGTTGTGTTTTCTTGGTACCATGACAGCAAACTGTGTAATCAGTAGGATAGCAACAATTTTAAGATACTGATGAATTTTAGTTTTAATTTGTGTTTTAAAAAAACAGCCAAATTATTAACCAGTTAATCATCACATTAATCTCTAGCTTTGTGCCTTATCCCATCATATTTGACTCTGCGCCCTGTAACACTCCCCCAGGACACACACACGATGCTGTAAGACAGTTGCAGCAAAACGCAAACACACATGGAAGAGATAAAAAAAATAAGCAGATGTATTTCTGGGAGACCATTCTGATGAATGAGAAAGGAGCTCACAAGCAGGATTGAATCTAAATGTAAAACTCTACTGAAATTATTTGTCACAGGTGAGCATTCACCTGAATATCCTGACTATGCATAAGATGCAGATGCAGTTTTTTTAAAAAAAGTTTTGGAAATGAAAATCACAACAGAGATGGCTTTTGCGTTTTTCTATGTCCTGAATGTGAATCAATACCTTAGTAAGTTCCTGATTCATTGCATACCATGAAGTGACCCGGGGGCCTTTCAGCACTCCGAGTGGCATCCAGCTTGCTTGCCTTGGCCTGGCTGAGGAAACCACAGCTCACTGCCTTGCTCACTGAACTCAGCAAGGAGATGAGAGGAGATGGGGTGAGAAGAAACATGCTGAGCAGCACTGACTCCATTTAGAAAGCCCTGGGACAATGAAGGGGCAATGTGTCCTGACTTCTGACACTGTTAAACACTCCACTTCTACTTTTCTTTCCATTTCTCACCTTCTGAAGTAGCAGGGAAATGGGGGTGGGGAGGAAAGTTTGGCTGGAACTCCACTTTAGAGAAAGAAAGTCCTATTTGAACACAGGCCCCACATTGAGGAGCTCTTGTTGCATTTGCTTTGATAACTGGTTAACTCTTTATTAACTTTCCCAGAAAAACTCGCCATGGTTGGATGGGAGGGGGGACTAGCAATGCTTAGTTTGCAAAATGAATGTAAGTGGGGAAACAAAAATAGAATAAAATTGCAAATAAAACTTGCATGCAAATAAAACAGGAGAGAGTCAATGCTCAGCACTGTTCAGTGGTTCTGGGCAGCTGCTTATAACAGCATATTGAACTGGAAGTCCAATTTAGGCATCTCTGCTGTTCTCTCTTGAGGTCTTCTGAATCCTCAAATGCTTAGGGTTTGCACTAGATTTGGAAATCTTTTATCCTCTCTTATTGTCTTTTTGGTTAAGAACATGGGGCTATAGAGATGTTTAAAGCGACACTGAAAACAGAAGACTTGCTTTCTGTGGGGTGTGTCTGTGTGTGTTTTAATGACAATAAGTTTATTCGACTATAGTGGAGATGAAAATGGAGTTAGGAATGAGAGGTAAACCCAAGCTGGACTCCTGTTTAGAAGCTGGGTGTCTTCACAGATAACTCTGCCTGGGGCTGGGGTTTTGCGTGTGCTTAGATGTGTACTAATATAATAGTCTGCTATTAAGCACTGGCTGGTGGGAGTTGAATCTCTACTGGTGTGGTAGTCCAGTGAGACTGGAATCATTATAAAATGAACTGAGCAGTTCTGGGGAGCTTCACATGCAGTGGAAAACTCCTAAGAGCTATAAGCACCCATCTATAGTACTTGGTTCTGTCCAATTGCAAAACCTTCCCTTCTAATGTTATTCCGTACACAGATTTTCCTTATTAGGAGACTCATTATCTGGCACAGGATTTACTTATCTATTACAAGGCGTTGCCACAAAATAAACTTTCCTCAGGGGAAGAGTCTTATTCTCTTCCTTTTGGAGAAACAGCATTTTTAAAAATAGTGGGATCATAGTTCTGTATACAGGTCAAAATATGGGTTCTTCTTGATCCTCTGCAGGAGGAGGAGTTTACCAGAATAAATTTGTGTGCATGCATGTACGTTTGTTACATAGGCTGATTGCTCGGGATGAAAGTTGCTAAGGAAGCACACAGAAGCAGTCCTCGTTAGGATTGGCAGGAGAAGAGAAGAACCAACTTTGCAGTGTGAGTTATTTAAAAAGAAGCCAATTCAGAAAACCATCTGTACAAACTTACTTGAGCGATGAAAAGGAAGACAAGCAGCAAGTACATGGGTGTGTGTGTGTAGTGTGATGAGTCTGGAGTCAGAAGTGATCCTAGGAATTGGGAGAAATGCAGCTGCCTCTCCAGGTTACTTTTTTCCCACGTTCCAGGGAGGAAGGCTGGGACATCAGACAGCGTTCTGCGTATGTGGCTGTTGGGTGCGGAGAGAAAAGCAAGACTTAAGCCATATTGCAAGAGAAGTCCCAATGCCATTTTTCAAGATCTGGTGTTCCCAATTTTAGAACCCCTGGGACCACACTGTAAAGCTGTGTATCTTCCCGGGTTTTCAAGCCAGTGACTCACATCTGCGGTTCATTCCTTTCACTGTTGCAGACCGGGGGTCTGGCTGGCAGATTGTTTTATGTTTATACCCAGTGGTGGGTGTATTTGTTTCTAACCCTGCCAGAAGTATTATTTTAAATTTGTGCTTTGTCCCCTTCCAAAGGAGTTGCTTCTAAATGGCATCATAACAACAGCAACAACCGTAATAAAAACAAGACCGTCATCAGCAGTAACATCTGCTGCCATTTATTGAGCTTTACTTATGTGCCAGGCGCAGCATGAGAGGATTTGGAATACAGGGGTCAGCTACCCAGACCGTCTTCAGGCTGCTATTCACATCCCGACTCCACAGTTTCAGTGTTGGACGCAAGGGCACTTTCTTTAGACCTCAGTCTCCTCGTCTGTAAAATGGCTATAGTACCATTACTTTCCAGTCTTATGGGAGTGGAGTGGAGTGACGCAGGGAAACAGCTTTGCAGTGCATCAGGCACGTGGTGAGCATTTACTACACGTTAGCTATTATTACTGTTTTTCTTTATTCTCTGTTTTATTTAATCCTCGCAGCACTACCGAAGGATAAATATCATTATCTGCATTTGACCGACCATGAAGCAGAGACTTCAAGATAGATGTTGTGTGATTTATCCAAGTGTATGCATCTTGTGAGTAATGGGATTGGGGTTTGAATTTGCATCCATGATATGGCGGTTTTTTGCTGTAAGGCTAGAGTGCCCTGTGTAGCCTGTTCTTCTGGGACCTGAGTGTGGAGGGTGGCACACGTCTCTCCCCTGGCAGATCAGCACTGTGGTAAGAAGAGTGCTATTTACTCACTCATGTTAATTACTTGCTAAGAAAGCCAGCACTTTTCACACATTAGTTCTAATTATTTCACAATAGTTCTATGAGGTTGACATTCCTATCCCATTTGAGAATACGTGAAAGACATAAAACTTAGAAAATTATGAAATACTTGATGAATTGTAGGCTTCTTGGGAATGCTTGTTGCGTTCCTGCCTCAGGGCCTTTGTGCTTACGACCTGAAATGTTTTCCCTCAAGATACTTGTAAGGCTCATGTCCTCAACTTTTTGAATTATTGTGGTCTTCCCTGACCTATTTACATCACAAACCACCTCCCTACACTCTTTACTTCCTAAGCTTCTTTGTTGTCTTGCTATGCTTTCATATCACTTACCCCTAATAACATTTTATACGTTATGCTTATTTGTTTATGGATGGGCTCTCTTTCCCCACTAGAAAATTAGCTCCATAATCAAGGGACTTTTGTCTCTTTCATTCATGCTGTAATCACTTTACATAGAAGAGGAGGGCCAGACACACAGAGAGCACATGGCATCTATTTCTTTAGTGAATGAATCAGTGAGTGTTTTCTCACATTCTCCAGCAGTTGGAAGCTCTAGGACCTGAGTGTTCAAATTGCCATTTCAGCATTTTTTTTTCTGTCATAGGAACCCTTGGGATTTAAAATTATTTGATAGTGGAGTCTTCATGTAGTCCACATAATCATCTTCACAATAAGATTTTCTTTTTTTTCCTCCCAGAAGGGTATCATTGAGGGTAAGGAGGCCATAAACTAAACCATCGTTTGAAGCAGATTATTAAATATCTGTAAACCACAGAAATTTGGCCTTCTGTGCTGTTGTCACACCAGCCCACATTCAAATAAACACCAGCTCAAACTGACATTCATTGGAAAGACATTTCTATCTCTGCTGATAATCTATCAACAGTTGATATTTTTAGTTCCCTTGCTACATACTCCAGGAGTTTCTAAGACTCTGCACTCTCACCTCATGCAAACACTGTGTCCACCCACCAAATTTTGTCTTGCATCCCCCCCCCAAATTATCCCTAAAACTCTTTCCCCACTCTGCCTCCCTCTGCCTTCCAGATGGAGTCTGTTCTTTTTTTACGAGAGATTCTTTTCTCTTCCCACTGTGAATTAGCCAGCTCCTCTGTGAATTAACTGGGCTCCTCTCAATTATCTCCCTATCCATCATCTTGATGCTCTACAACAAAAAGGTCAAGACATCTGGGAGACCCAGAATTTGTGAGAGGGTTCAAGGGAGTAATAGTGATCGTTATTCCAATTAACTTATTTTTTCTTCGGTCATGCACACTGATTAGATTTTCCTGAGTGCTCCCTCTTCTTGTAGTTAAAAGAATGCAGTAATTTGTTAGGTCTCACCATAAGTTGTGCCCACCAGCTTGGTGATAACCCTGGTAAAGACTTGACTGTTTTGTGGACCTATTTCCCCCCAAAGACAGGGAGGGCAGGTGGGAAGAAGGTTGGAAAGTAGGACGATGGAGAGAAGATTGTATGTTTGCTTTATAACATTCTCCCATCCTAGGAAACTTAAAATGGTTTATGTGAGCTCAGACTAACCTAAACATTTTAACCTGTCAATCACAGCATGTTTGTTGACCTAAGATGGACAGATAGTGAGATAATTATTAGAGGGTAAAGCTCTGCTCCTGTCTCTGTTATTCTGGCATTAATTCCCGGGCTTTGTTTTTCATCCTGGCTAAATAACACTGAGAAAATAAATGCACTCTGATCATTTTAGCTCTTTAAGGGCATCTATGTGTTTAATGTTCTTTAATTTGTTTATGGCAGGGAATCATGACTCCTCTTATCTCCCTTAATAGCCTGTTTCCCTGTCCTATCTCATTATTTGCTTTTTAGGTCTATGTTCTCTACTTAGAAGTCCTTAACTCTAAGTTGTCTTTGTGTGGCTGTTGCTTTTTTGAAGAAAAGGAGAAGGCAGCAATTAGTAAGGGAAGTCAAAAGCATAACCTCTGAATATATCTTGATTCCTGGGATCTGTGATGGACGGCGGCCCTTGTCTCATGAAGTTCCCCAATTACATCCATCGGGCTAGGCGCACTGTGTTGGTGTTCTTAAGAGAAGTTCCACAGCTTCTCCTTTGGGTCACCCAAAGGGGAGTCACACCTGCCCATTTCTGTCCTCCAAGTTTTGGGAGCCCTCTCCTACTTCCTCTTCCTGACAGTTGCCTTTCTGGGCCAGTCTTGCTCAGTCTGATAGTTGGAGCACTTATGTCCTTACCCTCTAAGACTCTATGATGTAGAAGAGCCAAAACAAAGTGCCACTTCAAGGAAAGAAGGAAAAGGCACCTTGAGGGATGATGTTAGGCTCCTTTTGAGGTGGTGTGGTGCTCTGCCTTGTCTATTCTTAAGTCAAACTGTGACCAAATCATCACGCACACAGGGGTTGGCAACCCTCAGTGAAGGATGTGCATAGAGGGGCAAGCACTTGGCTGTGAATTTGAACCATCAGATCCTAATTCCAGATCTGCCTCCCTCCGACCATGTGACATTGAATGAATCTTCCTGTACGTTGAAGCAGCAGGACTACAGAAACCCAGTGGCTTAATTTATGGCTTACTCTGTGAAATACGAATTATAGATCTTTGTTCTTCTTCCACCATGGAGAACATTCTTTCCAGGGAGAACACTGCCCACACAGGCAGAGAGAGCGTGATGTAATCACAATTTCAGGTTTTATTCTAATAGGTTCACTCTTACTGTAGTTTTAAGAATGGGACCTAATGCAAAAGTGTCCTGTAGGGGTTCTCCAGGGGAGCACTTTAGGCTGAGAGTTAAGAAAAGGCATCTGGACTCCATCTTGAATTTTTCACAATTAGCTATATGATGAAAAGCCAGCACTTTAATTTCTGTGTGCATCTATTTTCTCAGCCATAGATATCATAAAAATATTTTGGAGATTAAGTTAGTAATATAAAGAACAGCACCTGGTTTATAATAAACACTCAATAAATATTAGTTCTTATTTTCTGATTTCTGAAAGTCTCAATGAAGACTGACAAAAAGGACAAAAGAAGGAACAAGAGGGCAACATGCATCTATTTTTGATTCATTCAATGCCTAACGAGTATCATATGTCATCAAAGATGCAGAAAAGAGTGTCGCATCTTCCAGCTTCCAGGAGCCATGAGGGAGGGAGGGAACAGGCAGAGAGTTGTAGCAACATCGTGGTCAAGGTGTTAGCAGAGATACGCCCACTGTGCCAGAGTGTAAGTGGTGCATGGTTAGACACATCAGCCACAAAACCCAAACTTAACATCAGCCAGAGGCACAGCGCGCCGGTAGGATGATTTAAACACTTTATCAGTTATACTTAAGGTTGGTGTTATGAGGAGTTTTCTGTGGGGCTTGGGGAAGATGTGTAATGTAGCAACCTGGTATGAACCATTAAGGGTCCACCATTTATTCCCTTTTAATTGTGCCTCTAAGGCAGGGGTTCTTAAGAATGCACACTGAAACATCTCACAGGTTTTCTGGGGGGAAAACAGGCTTTATTCTCAGCCCTGAAGTTTTGCATTCAGTGTGTTTGGGGGTCTGGTTCAGACATCTGTAATTTTTAAAATGCTGCTAGTGATGGTGGTGTGTTCCTTGGGTGAACCCAAGTCTTTCAAGGGGAAACCTTTTTCTGAAATATGGGACTTTTTACTAAACATGTGACTTATGTTTACTGAGAGTATGTATTCACATCTCCTGTGAAGGGAGACTTCTCTGCCACCAATTCCTTCTAAAAGAACATCCCCTAGACAGACATACTCTGTTATATTCTATCTTATATCCTGGGCAGAGATAAATGGTCCAGAGTTGAGAGCACCTGTGACCAATATAATCCTCAGTTAACAAATCTAATTCAGGATGTTATGGGTTTGTAATATATCAGCTTGGGTAGGCTGAACTACATTTCCCAGAATGCCACTTATTTTAGGTTAGCTAGATGGAGCAAATAAAAATATAGGACACTTAGTTAAGTTTGAATTTTATATAAACAATGAATACTTTTTTGTTTCTCTAATATCTATTTTTATTATATTTTATTGATTATGCTATTACAGCTGTCCCACCTCTTCCCCATCACTCCCCTCCACCCCGCACACCCCCTCCCACCCACACTCCCCCCTCCAGTCCATGTCCACGCAACACAAGTTCCTTAGCTTCTACTTTTCCCACACCATTCTTACCCTCCCCCTGTCTATTTTCTACCCGCCGTCTATGCTACTTATTTTCTGTGCCTTTTCCCCCCTCTCCTCCTCCTACTCCCCTGTTACTAACCCTCCACATGATCTCCATTTCTGTGTTTCTGTTCCTGTTCTAGCTGTTTGCTTAGTTTGCTTTTGTTTTAGATGTGGTTGTTAATATCTGTGAGTTTGCTATCTTTTTACTGTCATATTTTTTATCTTTTTTTCGTAGAAAAGTCCCTTTAACATTTCATATAATAAGGGCTTGGTGATGATGAACTCCTTTAACTTGACCTTATCTGAGAAGCACTTTATTTTCCTTTCCATTCTAAATGACAGCTTTGCTGGATAGAGATATCTTGGATGTAGGTCCTTGACTTTCATGACTTGGAATACTTCTTTCCAGCCCCTTCTTGCCTATAAGGTCCCTCTTGAGAAATCAGCTGACAGTCTGATGGTTACTCCTTTGTAGGTGACTCTGCCTTTATCCCTTGCTGCTTCTAGAATTTTCTCCTTCATTTTAATCTTGGCTAATGTAATTATGATGTGCCTTGGTGTGTTCCTCCTTGGGTCTATCTTCTTTGGGACTCTCTGAGCTTCCTGGACTTCCTGGAAGTCTATTTCCTTTGCCAGATTGGGGAAGGTCTCCTTTATTATTTGTTCCAATAAGTATTCCACTTGTTGCTCTTCTTCTTCCCCTTCTGTTATCCCTATAATTCAGATGTTGGGATGTTTAAAGATGTCCTGGAGGTTCCTAAGCCTCTCCTCATTTTTTTTTGAATTCTTATTTCTTCATTGTTTTCTGTTTGGTTGTTTGTTTCTTCCTTCTGGTCAACTCCAATGATTGGAGTCCCATTTTTCCTCCCATCACTATTGGTTCCCTGTGAGTTTTCCTTCATTTTACTTATTGTAGCCTTCATTTGTTCATCTAATTTGTGACCAAAATCAACCAATTTTGTGAGCATCCTGATCACCAGGGCTTTGAACTGTGCGTCTGATAGGCTGGCTATGTCTTGGTCACTTAGATGAATTGGTTCTGGGGCTTTGATCTGTTCTTCCATTTGAGCCATTTTTGTTCAACAATGAATACTTTTTAGTGTAATTATGTCCCTTGCATTATTTGAGACATACTTATGCTAAAAAATGTTTTGTTGTTTATCTAAAATTTGGTTTCAACTGAGTCCTATATTTTATCTGGCAACACTACTTTCTTTAATGTCTCTGGTTAAGGTGGACCACAAAGGAGATTCTTGGAAGATTTGGAGGGTAGAAAGGAAGTAGCAGCCATTTTCATAATTCACATATGTTGTTGCTGATCCACTGACTTACCTCACTGGTGTGAAGCAGCAGAGAGACCTGAAACTATTCTACCTTCCCCTAGATTCTGCTCTAGCCCTCACAACTCCTAGACCAGGCTTCTGCGTTAGCTCCATAATGAAGGACCCCGACTTCTCCAGGTTAACCTCAGAACCAAGGTCAAAAGCAACAAAAACTTACTCAGGTTACTATTCATCCTCCCAAGTGTTCATTTGATCTTGAGCTGTCTCAATTTATTTTATACCCACTGTTCTGTCCCAACTGTCTACCCGACTTCAAGCTCTAGCTCCAGACCCAGAGACAAAAAACTTACAGAGACCACTTAACCAGCTCTGGCAAGTAGGTAAATCCAGTTCCCTGGAGCAAATCAACAATTTTCATCGAGACCTCAGAAAGACTTCCAGGTCAAGGATTTTGCTAAATGTTCTTAGCCATCACCTACTTTTATCCTATGTAGCCAATCTTGGTGTCCAGGAATGAGTCTTTTTTATTAGTCATCATCATACCACAATGCCAAGTTGAGGATTGCTACCCTGAAGTATCTTGCATCTCTGAGAGCATGGCAATTTTTGTTAGGAAAGGGAGCTGAAGCAGACTGAGCATGTTAGAGTTCTCCCTTCTACTGTGGAATCATGTGCATTTGCAAGCCAACTTTGTCAAGTCTGTCTTCCATTCTCATTTCATCAGGTGAATGAGTAGATTATTCTCTTATTGAGTGGGTATATCGCAAAGGAATCTTAAAGATAGAAAATAAGAAACCAGGAAACAAATACACAAGCTTTCAGTTACCTTGCTCACTCACAGAGGTTAATGGCTAGTACTCAAGGTGATTTCTTTATTTAGTGCAGCAACATTCGGTCCCTGTATCATTTCAGATACCCATGTGGGGTACTGAACCTGTGGTCCCTATGTTCAGATACAAAGCTTATGAATGGTATTGAGAGAAATGAGTACACTAACACTACACACACAGATTCAACATATTTAAAGGAGTTTCAGCCTTTAAACATTTGCGCTCTCTGGCTGTTCAGTTCTTGTAAGATAGCCGCCATACACTGCTGCCAACATCAGGTCTCCAGCCCTTTCCTTCCACGTGAAAGTGATGGTATGTGTTAACCATTAACCCTTTCCTCTTCTTCAGTTGCTGACTTACATTTCCAATAGTCTTCTTTCACATCATATTTTAAGTGTCTCCTAAAGTCTAGGCCAAGTCCACACAATAACTCCAGAAAAAAGAAAAGATATACAAAGTGAGGAAAATGAAACCCACAAAGCTACCTTAAATTCCAAGGAAATCAAAAAGTATTCCTGTTCCCTCTGAGTAGCTATAAACCCCAGGAGCTGTAGTTATCCTGCAGACCTGTACGTCATTGGCTGGACCACAATATTTTTCTTTCTTACTGAACCCTCTTTCTTAAAGACAGATTTTTCTGTGGATGAAGACATGAATTATTCACCCAAAGTCTTTCCAGAAAAACACTTTATTTTTAGGAATTAGGGAAAATCTTAGGTGATTCCACCATAACATACTTTTTTTTTCTTTTTCTTTTCTTTTTTTTTTTTGGTCTTTCTCCCTCTCCTCATAAAGATGGTGTCAACTTACATTTAACTCGACTGAAATTGGAAAACCTTAATGGGGGCAGATGATGGCTCTCACATGAAAAAAAAAAAGAAAACCCAAGAAGTGAGTTTACAAGTTTTCAGCTTTCTTTGTTCAGATATCCGGTTGCTAGTTTGGCCTCACTTTTTACATTCTTTTACATTCTTTTTGGTTCTGTTATTAGAAACTCAACCTTGGGTTTGGAGAGAAGCCTTAGTTTAAATTTCCATATTCTGGTAGCATGAATACATCTTGATAAGCCTGGATCTTTCAACCGTGATTTTATCACTATATATATAAAATATATATTATATATAGTGATAAAATATAATATAAATATTTTATATATATATGGTTTTTAAAAGCCAACATGGACAGTTAAAAGCATTGCATTGCCTTTAATTTGCTTATGCAAGGAGGAAATGTGAGAGTATTTCGGAAAGGTAGATCCTGTTGTTTTGATCAGACACTTCGTTGTACAATCTGGCAGACTCTCATTTTTCCCCATGTGATCGACTATCAACAATGCAAAAGAAAAAGCTAAACAAAATCACACCCTGAAATGGGTAGCAATAAATTATGAGTAAAAATATAAAAAACCGATAGAAACTTGTTGTGAAGTCTGGCAAAGAGATAATTTTAAGTTTCAACTGAATTGGATTGCCAGGATTTAGCATTCATGCTCTTTGTAGTCTCATTTTGACCCTTGGCAGAATCTGTGGTCAGAACCTTCATGCAATGAGGAATTGAGAGAATGAAGGTGAGACAAGGTTCCGATAAACCAGAACGTGACCTCAGTCTTTGCGGAAAGCATGCAAAGGAAACCCAAATGAGTGGGAGTCAGGGTGGAGTGGGAACTGGGGAGAAAGACCAGACTCCCTGTCAACCTCCTACTTTGTATCTGTTCACTGCCAGCAGGCGAGCATAGGGCATCCTTCATGGCCTGCAGGCAGGCTCACCCCGTTCTCTTCTTACTGGTGTGAGTGATATGCATGTCTGTGTGAGGTGCCTAGTTCTGTCATTGCCCAACTCATTGTCACAAGCATAGGTTCATGATATAGTTTTCCCTATAAGTCAGCTGGGCAAATGCTGGGCCAGCTGTCTGCTGAGCATCCCAGCACCAAGGAACAGACAAGAGTCATATGGAGTAATTGTTATTCATTCAGCTTTTATTGAATTCGGGTTCACTCAAAGTAGAACATCATCATATGTTAATATCCTACTTATGCTCTAACGATCCAAGAGAATTACAACATACCCAGCAATCAATAGGGTAACGAACCCGAGTCCCAGTGTCTCAGTCTGCAGGTTGGGAGACAGCAAGGCGGGCAAGGGAGTTGTCAGCATCTTACAAGGAAGGATCTCCAGAGCCAGGTGGGCAGCAGAGTAGACGAAGTCCACAGTTCAGCAGGGCAGAACCCCTGGCGGCCGATGCTGAGGAAGATCAGTGTGACTCGGAGCAGCCCTCTGGTGTGTGGAGCTCGGCTGTCTCAGCGATGGTCTGGAGCCTTCCTCAGTTATACCTTGAAAGTGGTGTACTCCACCCTTCAGGGTCTTTTGCTAAGTGTCTTGGCACCCCTGATGACAATGTGGAATTTGCTCAGGAGCCTGTGTGTGGTGCATGGCTGCTCTGCTTGGCCCCCCTGATGGCAAGTGTGGAATTTCCCCAGGAGCCTGTCTATGGGTGGTCCCGCTCTGCAGACATGGCTGTTCTGATCACGTGGGCAGATATATTGGGGGTGTCCCTTGCCAGATGTGTCTGCTCTGACTTAGGTAGTTTCCCTCTTGAAGGAAAGCATCCTGGCTGACTGACAGCCATTTTGGTTGACACGAGTGACTCCGCTTTGTTATATACTTTATGCTGTCTTGACTGGACCAATGACATTTTGTTGGTTCTACTCTCCACACGCATCATTGAGAAAGGCCGTCTGCAAGTTCGTCTTGATTCTGGCTTGCTTTGATTACATCATCAAAGTCAGGGTGGGTATATTCTGACTCCAGGAGGAGCTCTTTGGTTCCAAGATCTCATCCCACAAACAGGGATGCCTGGTATGATGGGTGCCAAGTTGAGCTTCCTGGTCTCACTCTTCCAATGAAAACTGATTTTGTGATTTTTCATAGAAAGAATTTAGTGTAGGACAGGTTGGCATACATATGGTAACATGTATGAACATATATCAACAGCTGACACATTTATTTTTAAATAAATGTTGATATAATCTCACCTTATTGTCCAAGGAGTGTTTGCTTACCTTTGCCATGTGTTAGGTAGGGGTTAAACAGAAGCTCTGGAGTGCTTACACTGGTATTAGTGTGACATTTTTGCAGGGGCCATAGGAATACCAGGACCGGATCCTGAACCACAGCTATACATGCAAGGAGAAATCGCAGCCCAAAGAGACTGTGTGTGGCTTCTCATTCCACTATCAATGAAGTAATTATGTTTGCTTGGGAAATAGGAAAATTTATCATCGCCTACATCTTAGATATATTTATTCAATACTGTTTTAGTGATCATAACTTACGCGCTTTTTTTTGCAAGGTTATTTTAAAATGCTTCAAGGTTATAAACCCATTTGCCTTTTACGCAAGAGCACCAGGAGTCTTGAATCCATTTTAAATGGTTCACAGACTTCAGGTTAAGCATCTCTGTTTCAGACAGTTAGACTTTGCCTGTTCTCTGCTTTATTTATTCAATGATGAAAATGCACTGGGGTCAATGGGACCTTCCCAATGTAGGAATAGGTTTCTGACTTAGGGGATAATGTAGAAATACATTAATATGTGTGCTATTTGAAAGTGTATTTTTTTTTTTTTTTGAGTGCTGCTAACTTGTTCTCTTCACCAAACCATGGACTCAGGTAGTTCAGGCAGTTAGGGCTGCAAGGAGACAAATGGAAAGGCCTTCACTGGAAATAAGAGACCAGAATACAATTTAGCATCCCCAGGCAGCTATGTCTAGAAAAGCAAAGATGGGCCTCTTGAGGGGAGCCCATTAGTCCAGGGAATTAGTCAGAGCTGTATGGGCTTTTCCTGGGCACTAAAAGTAACTCACGTACTCTTCTGAATCACCCATAGTCTGTAGAGGGTGGGAACACTGACCTTTGGTGTTAGAATGCTAAATAGCTTCCAAAATTAAGGCTATTAATGATAGTGTTTCTTTCCTCTATTACTGTCCCTTTCAATCCCACCTTGAATTTACTGGGCGAGACAAGGAATTGGTGTATTCAGGGCCCATGGCTACTTCCAGGCAACTGTCCCACTTTGAGGGTCTTATCCTACCTTCATTTGTAACTTCAGAACAGGGAGTCTTCCTTTTCATCATAACCATTAAAATCATCCCTGTTGCCTTTATAACTCTGGGCTCACTATTCCTCTGTTTTCTCTCCAGGAATCATGTCTTACATCTCTTCATGGCCAGCATTGCCCCACTTACATCCCCTCTCAGAGCATGACCTTCTTTTCATTCATATTTTCCACCTTGTCACTCATACTCAGCATCCTGTTTATCCTCAGAGTAATTACATCTTAGTGGCTTTACAAAGAGAAGCTCATTTCTCATTCACACAAATCCAATGAGGGTCAGCAGGGCCTCCTCTGGGATCCAGGCTCCTTCTACATTGTGACATTGTCGTCGCACTCAACCCGTCACTTCCAGAGTCAGCCTAGTAGTGGTGGAATGGGAGGGAGAAGACACAGAGACTTCTTCACTGCCTTGCCCTGTAAGAGATAATCCTCATTTCTGCTCACAGTCTGTTGACTTGGACTTACCATCCGGCCCCCAACAATCTGTGGTGGAGCCTGAGAAATTTGCAGAGCCCTGAGGGTACATGGTGGACCCTGATCCCTTCTGCCCTTCTCAGACTCCTGAGGCCTTTCCTGAATGTCTCCTTTATTCTAGCTCCCTTATTACTTGGAATCATGAGACCCTTCATGCCATGAACATGTGAACTCTTCAGAATCCATCAGAACTTCCTTCACAAATTTTCCTGTTCTTGCCTTATGAATCCCGTGTCCCCTATGTCCAGGCAGCCTTCACTGCGCACCATCTCCTCTTCCTTCTGTGGTTTGCCTTGTGGGCATGATGTCATGGAATCATGTTAATTTGATCCAAGGGAATTATTTGTATGCAATTTCAGTTAAGTCAGAATTGCTCATTATTCATCTCTAGCTGACTAGTTATTCTACAACTATTTTAAAAACTTTTCCATATCTTTAAGTTGCTATCTAACCCATGTCTCTTCATTTTCAACATATGGATTAATACTCCTTGTAAACAAAAGTTTAAAGGTATGTGGCCAATTTGTGGGATCTTCCATTGTCAACATTTCCTATATCTTTGTCCATTTTTGCTTTCTTTGTACCTACCTTATAAGAAGTATTTTTTTCTTTCCTTGATAAAGCACATCCTTTGGATTGCTCTTTTTATCAAGGTCCGTATCTTTACTAATTAGATGGTACCTTGTTTAATTCACATTAAGACTCTTTTAATTAAACTTTGTCTTTCCATAGACTTCTCTAGTTGGACATAGGCTAAATCAGTGATGAATACTGATTTTCCTCTTTAATTTTTACTCTGACACCAGTTTAGGCTATCGCCCTATTTCTCACCTATTTATTAGTGTCAGACTTCATAACAGGGAAGTCTATACCTGGTACCTTTGCAAAATAGGTTTGCTGTCAGCTGTTAAAACCTCCTCTGTGTGAAAACCTACACATTTAGGTGGTTATTAGTGGCTTCCTAATCACCAAATCCAACAGTGTTTCATCATTCTTGATACAATCCAAATTTCATCATAGTTTAATGTTTTTGATTATTCTATAATTCCATCTTTCCCCAGCTTTTGTCATGCAATGTGTACTATCTCTCTTTCTACTGTAGTGAAAACTCCTGTTTATAGTTGGTTTTTCTTTCTTTTTCTTTCTTCTTTTTTTTTTTTTTGGATGATCTAATTGCCTCCCCCTTTCTCCTACTAAAACAATGCAAACGTCTCTGAACTCTCATTCTCGCAGATAGAATGAAACTTTAGAGGCACTACCCACACTGGGCTGTATTTCAAACTATATCTCTTATAGAGGATACTCCATAAAGTACCCAGTACTTCAGTGCCTGAAGATAAACAGAAATTCCTGCCCTTTCTGGTTTTTATTTCCTGAAACATGTGGTCTCCCTCTAATTCATAACAGTCTGAGGAAAATCCCACCATTGCACCCTGGATCCTGTGACCTGTGATCCGCAAGGGAAGCTTTGGATCTGTGATGTTTTGATGTATGAAAACCAAATCCAAATAAAATAAAACTGAAGTGAAGAGCTATTATCTGGAGGTTATCCATCAATTGGTCTAATGGTTTATCAGCTCAAAATTGTTGGAGAGAGATTTATCATGGGCCAATGTCAAGTCTGTAGAGTTGAAATGACCTAGGGAATTGGCTCTTATGCTGAAATACAATTAATCTGTATAATCCAAGAAGAACAAGTGGAAATGTTGGTCCTTCATGACACTTAACAGCTCCTGATAAGACCAGTTTGGCAGCACATATTTTTTCCTGAGGATTTTTAGTTCTTTGCAGGCATCTTATCTGAGGTTTTGGTTGCTATCAGCAAGATCTTTTGTGAAATTACATTTTTCTTTATAATTCAAAAATGTGGGAATTTATCCATCTGTGTGGATTTATTTCTATGAATATTAGTTAAAACAGGCTGAATCTGTTTTTTTCCTTAATTATAGTGATCACTGCTTCTCTTTCTCGTGTTATAGTTGTACATTTTTTTTTCTATACTTGGAAATAAACTTGTAATGTTTAGCTTCTGTAGTTATCTGTCATGTTACCAGTTTTGGTCCTTTGGCCTTAACTCTTACCTGGAAGAGCTTATCAAGTTTGCTTTGCAATCACTGCTTGAAAATCTGCATACCATTACTGCCTTTAGATACCTACCATGAAGATCATAATTCCGCCATTGTCCTTTTAGTTGCCGTGTGCTCTGTCTCTCCTGCTTTTTTCATTTTTGTACCCGTGTTTGTGTATTTTGTTCATTTTATTTTACTTCTGCTTACTGCCTTTGTTGCTAATGCTTTTTGATCTTTCTGTTTCATCTCATTCTTTCAAATGAGTCTGTTTGTTACTTAGACATTTAAGCTTTGCTTTATAGGAGACAATTCTTGTATACCATTAAGAATAATTTTTTTTGTTCCTGGACTGTTTTATTTTTAGAAGTATATTCTTCTCCTGAGTTTTTATGACCTTTCTTTTTTTCTTATTCCAAAGTCCCCTGTTCTTAGGTCCCATTTATTCTAGTGGTTTTCCTTTTTATTCTTTCTTACCCTTAAATGAAGAGAATCCATTCCCATTTAAGGCTTGTAAACACAACACGTAAGATGTGTGTAATGTCCTTGGTTCTGTTATCGGTGATGGTAGAGAGAAACTCCCTACCCAGAACCCTGCACTTGGTCAGCTTTCATTGGTATAGCTCTGCTCTGCTTAGTTAAGAGATTCTCCTGTATCTGTCTCTCTACAACACGCATAAACCTCATGTCTATGAAAGTAGGCACTTTTTCTATCAGTACCTACCATGCTTTACTTATGAACATACTTCATGGATGCAGTGAGTAAGATAATCACACTCGACATTCCCCACCCCCATTCTGGACTCATTTTCTTGGAAATACAGTCCCAAACGGATGTAATAATCCGGGAGATTGTGGGAAAGGGCAATACAAACAGACTTTTTAGTATTTCAAAAAGTGACATCCCATAGTGACATCATGATTGTTCAGTTTTGAAATTGGTGGCCATTTGGATTTTCTTAGGGAGCAGCCAGAATGGCAGGGGTGAAAAGCATGTCCATTCCCTCTTTTTTTTTTTTTTTTTTACTATTTTAAAGATTTTGTTTATTTATTTTTAGAGAAAAGGGGAGAGAGGGAGAAAGAGAGGCAGAGAAACATTAATGTGTGAGAGATACAAAGATCAGTTGCCTCTTGAACAGGCCCAACTGGGGACCTGGCCCACTGCCCAGGCATGTGCCTGACTGGGAATTGAACCGGTGGCCTTTCGGTTCACAGGCCAGCACTCAATCTGCTGAGCCATACCAGCCAGGGCATTCCCTCTTTTATTCAGGCAGGAATTCTTTTTATCACATGTAAATAGACAATTTCTCTTCCAGTTTGACTCCACTCATCTTGTGTTTGATAAAATATCCTTTCAAATTCAGAAAATTTTTGTCTAGCAATTTGAGGTTTCTATATTGTTGTGAGTTCACTACTTTTTTTGTGAGAGGGAATGGAGGGTCTTTTTAGATATTTTTACTGGAAAGTTGGTAGAGGTGGAATCAAGCTCAATACATGCTGTTTAGAAACTAAAATCCGGTATGTTTCCAAGCAAATTATATAACTCTCTAAAATAAATTATGTTTTTGATCTGAGAGCTCCTCCTTGGAACCATCAGAATTTCAGTTGCATGGATTGTCAAATCCATTTTCCAGGTTCTTGGAATAACTCTATTTAAACTGTGTTACTTAAATCTCCATAAAAATGAGGACTCCAAAGTGACTGACTCTGTCCCAGGCAGCTGCCCCATCTCCAAAGTCCCAGTTTGGTCCTAAGTCTGCAACCCGTGGTCCAATGGAGATGAAGCCTTTGGTCTCTGGGGTCACCCCTGTGGATCCTCGTGAGAGCAGCCCATCTTCTTCAAGTCTGGAGGCACTGGAGAGCTCTTTCAACTCTACCAATGGCAGATCACTGCCCTGCCAATCGCCTGGTCTTTCAGAGGCCTGGGTCCTTAGACCCCACTTATATCTAGGGCTGGGCTTTTGTGTAGGGTGCTCCTGGGGAAGACCCAAGGCTTTTAGAAATCATAGTTCTTATCATTCTAGACTAACCAAGTTCTCAGAACCAGGCCTCACAGCAATATCTAATTGCAAAGATTTCATTTATGCTAACAAAGCTGCTCATACTTTCATAAATGGGACTTTTCATTTTTCTTCAGAATTGCAATGATCTATAAAAATAAGCCATATTAATAACTGGAGCAGATGATTTCATATCCCTGTCTGTATCTATTCTGTGCATGTGTTTTGCTTTTTCTAAGATCCCTGTATCTGTTCAGACAATCCTGCCTGTCCACTTTCCCAGAGGGAAATAAATTAGGCTGAATTAGTAGCATGAAACTTGATTTTCTTGTGTTTGTGTGAACTTCTTGGCATTGTAGGAAGAGATTCTGGTAGTGGCTATATTGAAATGGTTGATAAAAGCTTTTCTGCAGGCTAGTCAAACTGGGATAATAATTTCTAAGCCCAGATAGAGAGCACTGAGTGTCAACATTTTTAAAGGAGGAATGTGAGGCATTGCCCACATTCTTCAGGTAAGGTGAAGGTAAGGTGAGGACTGGCCTGGGGAGATCTATCACTGGGGCAAGAAAAATCAGCACCTTGTAAATCACTGGTGAGGCAGCTCATTTGCAGATGAGAGGAGCTCATGTGTAACCCACAGAATTGGGCTGATTATGCTCAGGGAGCTGCTTCTTAGAAAAAGGAGGGTGCCTCTTAGAACCTGGGCCAGCACTGGCAGGGCTTCTCACATCTTGCAGGTGAGCCTGCTGGCAAAAGTGGCCTTCAGCTCATTCTTCTGTGACATGAGTGAGAAGGGCTGGATGCTGAATGAACTTGGCCCTGAGTCAGTCTGGCTATATAGTGGCTATCAACATCTCCTTTTGGTTTTTAGAAGCCAACTTCTTACTTTCTCTTCTATTTGCCATCCTTCGATATTTATGATTTTGAGGGCAGTTCCCAATGTCCTGTTGTGTCTGGAATGGACATAAGGAAGTCTGGTAAAGAAAACATAATGGAGAGATGTAACAGCGCACCTGGATATCACAATACCATTTTCCATGTTCCTGGGTCTTGGAAAGTTCTAGTTAGTAAAGATCTCAAGAAATCTTACAGAACATGGTAGGGTTAAGAAATGAGGACTTAATTGCTAAGGAAGTAAGTGTCAATAGAGATGAGTGTCGCTTAGTTTTTTTCTCCAAGCTATTTCTACTTGGTAGAAGATTTTATGTTGAGCTGTATGTCACTTTCAGGGAACTTCATGGGATGGACAGAAGAGTCAAAGGGGGGAAAGCTGGGAGAACTGTAACAGAATAACAACAAAAACAATTTAAAATAAAAACCAAAAAGTATGTATTTCCAAGAGACAATGAAGATTAAAATCTAACTTATTGTAGCAACTAACATTTAAAATGAGCTTCAGAGTTCAAAAAAGTCTTTTAGGTTCATCACTTTCTGTCACACTGGCAATAGCCTTGTACCATGGGTGTGACTGTGACAGTCCCCTCAACACGCAGTAAATGCTAAATAAGCAAACTGCAAAAGTTGTTCCCTTTCCCTTCAGAAGCAGTTATGGTTCTTTATACTCTGAAAAAAAGACTAATCATTTATGTAGTTTCCTAAAATATCCAAACCTTTCTAACGGTTTCTGAATAAGAGCTGATCGATGATAGTATTTGAAGGCTGAGGCTATCACATTAAAAAAAAAAAAAGTTGTGTTACTAAATACCTTCTAGAGGATCCCCAATAGTAAGAAAAAAAGTATTTGCCTCGATGGCTACCAGCTGAAATATTGAATAATAGAATCTAACATATTTTGGAAGTCATTAATATTCAACAAAATATACCACCAAATTCAGATCCCCAAACACCAGGCAGTAGGAACATTAGTGTCGATGTCCCTTGAGCTGTCATCGATTCGTGGCTTCTTGACGATAATACTCGTTACTAAAAGGAAATGCAAAATCACTAGCTCTACTTCTGTGTTTTCCATTCATTTTCTGTCTATGTTCCACACTCATAAAATTGAAGTGTCTGGGCAGAGATGAATTGCCATTCTGTAAATTCTTTATGTGAAAGTACATTTTTTTTTTTAATAAAGGCCAGTTCAGTAGTGGAAAGATATCTTTGAATCAGGAACCCCTAGAGCACACAGCAAGTTTAAGGTTTCATCCAGGTATGAGGAAACGATGAGCTGTGTGTATTGAGCTATACCTGGGAAAGGCAAGGAATGCAACCTCAGGATGGAGAAGGGCAAGTTGATTAGGTTACAAATCTTCATCATGTTGGGATCCCTGTGGCATCTCATGAAGAAAGATGCACGAGGCTGTGAAATGCAGATTTGTCTAGCGTCACAGAGCTTCAAAGTCCCAGCTAGGGCTCAGGGTGCCTTGGTTTGAATTTCAGCTCCACATTTTGGTTTGTTTGAATCCCTGCAAGTTACCCCGAGTTCTCTAAGCCTCAGCTTACTCATGTGAAAAGTGGGGAGAACAATAGTACCTGAAGAATAAATGAGGTAATGCTTGTAAAATGCTTGGCACAGTAAGTAATAGCTATTACTATTGTTATTATTAATATTACCCAGGTACTTGGGTTTTGAAAATGACACGTTACATTTCCCTAATGGGAGATCAACATAGATACAGGAAGTAATTATTCCCTTTCTCTCATTTCGCTTACACATTATACTTCCATTTCACTCTAAACAAGAAACCACCTTTGGCCTCTTTCGTTCAGTGTACATGTAATACCTATTGAAGATCTCATGGTAAGTTTTAGAGCAATCAGCAAAATTTTACCAGGTAGTGAAACCACATCCTAGTTTCAGGGGACATCATTTGTCTAATAATTGGCCTTCATGACCATTTGTAACTTAATCTTGAATTCCACTAGATGGTCTATGTGAGGATAGACACTTTTTCCCTTCAAAATTAGGTATAGCCCATTTACTTGGGACACATGGGTTTCCCTCTGCCTCCCCCAATCCCAATAGCCCTAAGGGATGTGCGATCGTAGCCTGAGCAGGATTGCCCAGGTGTTCCAAAATCTGTTACTCAGCATGTACTATGGGGGGGAAGAAGGCTACTGACTTTCAGAAAAATGCAAACACCTTTCCAAAAGCTAAGCAGAAAGAAAAGGGTAGTAAACTGTGTACTAGTTAGGGGAGAGAAGAGTGGAATTCTGGCTCACTGAATTTAGGAAATGGGATAATGAGAAGAAAGGCTGACATGCAAAGATATGTCTGACTTTCCTACTCTGAGAATTACTCTTCGAGGACATTTCTGCACAGGTTGCCTTACAAGTTGTAGTTTGACTCAAAATGGGTTTTCTACTTGTTCCACATCCTTTCTCTTTTGCATTGCTTTTAGTGCATCTGACTTTGGAGACCTTTGCCAATTTTAATCCTCAGTATATCCTCAACACAGCAATCAGCATTATCCTGCTAAAACATCAATAATACAGGGTTGGGCAAGAGTAGGTTTGTAGTTGTTCATATGGAAGATAATACAGTAATTAATACATAATAAAACAAGAATAAACTCTGTGTTTCACGTATTCACAACTGTAAGCCTACTTTCCCCTGCCCTGTGTTACGCCACTGGTCTGCGCAAACCTGAGGAAGTCTCCCCATCTCCTTCAGTTTAGAAGGTCAATGTCAGTCAGATAACATCCTTGTGGTCCCTTCTCCAGGTACTTTGTTACCCCCGTTTCAGTGTCTCTCTCACTTCGGTCCAGCCACATGTTCTTTGCTGTTTCTTGAGCCCAGAAGGCGTCCTCTTGCCTTTTATCTTTGCTTCTCCATCTTCTTGGAATTTTCTTCTTCAAGATTCTTGCTTTGCTTAACCATCTACCCCTTTACCATCTCAGTGAGGACTACTTTGAACACCCCATGCAAAAACGCAACCCCTTCCTTCAACACTCTCAACCCTGCTTTGTTTTTTCATGTATCACATGTCACCATTTAACATACTCTATATTTTATGTTTTATTTTTGTCTGTATCACCCTCTAAAATGTAAGTGCCAAGATTGTCAGGATTTTTATGTTTTGTTTTCCACTGTGTTCTTACCACCTAGAATAGCTCCTGGTAGGCACTCAATAAATATTTGCGGATTTAATTGGTTTAGTAATCACTTGCTCAGCCGAGAGGTTTCAGGGAGAAGGTTTTTCTCCCAAATTACCTATTGCACAGGGAGTGGACTATGGGAGTGATCCTTTAGGCCTGTGATGGATATAAGTCACTGTCTGTCCCCAATGGTTTGGTGTCAATGGGTCCAATATTCCCCTCCAGTCTGAATTGTTGCACTTCAATGTGAATGGTAGGGGGGAAATGACCTTTCAACTTTGTGACTGCTCATGGCTGCTGAGAAAGTGAGTGAAATTCACTTTATTGTACTGCATTTCCTATTAAAGTTTAGTTTTTTTTCTCTCTCATGTTATTCTTTAATTTGCACAGCAAGTTGGTACTAATTACTCTTGGGAGAGTCTAGCTAGCTAGAGATACTCTTAGACTGCATTGCAATTAAGCTCTTCTCTTTTCTCCCCCTTGAGATGGACTCCTCTCTTTGAAGAGAGGACCTGGAAGTTGGTGATATCTCTAAGGAACCAATTGGAAAGTGGACAAGAGTAATACTGAAGGCTCAGAAGCCAGTCAGTGTCCGGCCCACACGGACAGGAGGGAGAGTGGGAGGTGTCCGTGGAGGTGCGTTGCCCATGGTTGGAAGACTGTCGAGAAGCTCCTGATGGATGAGATGCTAGACTTCTGCTGCGGCATTTCATCCCTGGGCCGTGCAGCAGGCCCAGCCACATCTGTGACTGATGGGAAGCAGATGTTTAACTTTGCAGGCAGAAGGCATTCAGAAACAGGGAATTGAGAGCTCAGACGCCCTTTCTTTTTTTGTTCCCCCTCTAAAACAAATCGAGGAGGGAAAATTACACCTGAGTAATGGCCCTGCAAGAGGACTTAACTACAACAGGTTGAAACCAATCCCATGTTTTAAGGATTTGTGTAATTTAAAAAGAAAAAAAAAATAAGTAATATGCTTTAAAGTTAGGTTCAGCCAAATGGATAGTTTCAGGTTTTTTTTTTTTTTTTTTTTTTTTTTTTTTTTTTTTTTTTTTTTTTTTTTTTTTTTTTTTTTTTTTTTTTTTTTTTTTTTTTTTTTTTTTTTTTTTTTTTTTTTTTTACGTCAAGTTCTATCACTGCTATTTCCATAATATTTCTTTGTCTTCGTCTCCTCATGTTAATTCTTGTTGTCACTCCAATTCCCTGGCCTCCTTTCTGTGTTTTTGCTAACTTGCTTCCTCACCTCCTCTTCCCTACTACCAACCGTCCTATGTTCTGCTGCTAGATTAATTACTAAAATGTTAGGTCTGCTCATTTGATGCTGTTCCTCAGAAACTCTCAGCGACTCCCTGCTGTCTACTGCATAGAGTCCGTATCTACCTGGACTCTCTCAAACTGGAACGTGTGTCCTTTGACATGTAGACCCACGCTGTGCCAGTTTAGCCGCCTCTCACCACACTTTTTATTCTTGTTACATATTAGTCTATCTATACCATTGTGGATGCCCTCTCTCCCCCCCCATCCCTTCCTTCCTTTTGTTTTTCTTCAGACTCCCCTGGGTTTCTTTCCTGTGTCTTTGGTCACAACCATCACTTCATCCTCTCAACCGTCTGTATTAATTTTCTGGGGCTGCCAACAGAAATCTCTTTTCTCGCAGTTCCGTACGCTGGCAGCCCAAGCTCAGGATGCTACCAGGTGTGGTTTACTAGTCAGAGCTGTTTCCTTGGCCTGAGGCAGCCACCCTCTCTCAGTGCCACACAGGGTCTTGCCTCTGTGTCCCTCCTTCCTGGTGTTTCTTCTTATAAGAACATCAGTCACATTGGATTAGGGTCCCACCTTAATGGCTTCATTTTAACTTAATCACTTTCTTCCAGATCTTACCTGTAGATATGGCTGCATTCTGAGGTAGTAAGTGTTAGGACTGAAACATGTGAATTTTAAGAGGACACAATTCAGTCTATACAGACTGTCCCAACAAATGCATGTCTAAATCCCAACTGTAAAAAAATAAATAAATTTTTTCTATCATGTCTCACCTAGTTCTTTTAGCTATTAGTACCTTTGTTTTTTCTTCTCTTTATCTCATAGTATGCTGCTTTTCTGCATATATTATGTCCCTTTTCCCCCTACTTGAGGTATCTAACACACACACACCATGAAATGCTTGCCATAGTCAAGCGTATTAGCACACCCATCCTCTCACGTAGTTACCTTTCTTGGCATTGTGGGGAAGATACTTGCGATCTGTTCTTGCAGGAAATTTCAAGCATATGATTCATTATTAATTATAGTTGCATGTGGTATATTAGGCCTCTGGAATTTGTCCTCTGATTACTTAAAGTTTGGAGCCTTTGAGCATCGCCCCTTTCCCCTGTCCCTCAGGCCCTGGTGAGCAGCATTCTACTCTGTTACTAGGTTTTCTGCCGTGTTTAGATCTCAGATGTAACTGAGATCATGCAGTGTTTTTCTTTCTGCATCTTGTGTATTTCACTTAACATAATGCCCTTCAGATTCATCCATGTTCTCTCAAATTACACATTTTCTGTCTTTTGTAAGGCTGAATTATATATGGAGAGATTATCTATCTGTCTGTCTATCTATCTATCAATCTATCTATCCATCTATCTACCTATCTAAAATGTTGTCTTCATTCATTCACCTGTGCACAGACCCTTGGGTTGTGCCCATATCTTGGCTACTGTGCATAAGGCCACGGTAAACATAGGGGCTGCAAATATCTCTTGGAGATAGTGATTTCATTTCCTTGGATATATATTCAGAAGGGGGATTGCTGGATCATGTGGTAGTTCTGTTTTTCATTTTTGGAGGAATTTCCATACTATTTTCTATAATGGCTAAACCAATTTAAAGTCCCACCAACAGTTTACAAGGGCCCCCTTTTCTCTGTACCTTCACTGACACTTATCTTTCAACTTTTTGGCAATAACCATCCTAACAGGTTTGAGGCAATTTTTCGTTTGGTTTTGATTTTCATTTTCTTCAGGATTAATGATGCTGAGCATCTTTTCATATCTGTTGGCTATTTGTATGTCTTCTTTGGAAATGAAGCTATAGGAAATAAGGCTTCCTGAAAATATTTGCTAGTATTTTTTTTTTCTAGCAGCATATTTTGGTAATCCTGTTATTAGGAATATCCTGACAAATACTAATCTTGATCATCAGTATTATTTTGGGACTGCACCATATTATTAGTATCTGGTTTTATGGATCTCCCTTTCTTTTAAAACTATGGCATGCAATTTATCAAATCACTTTAAATTACTTTTCACACAGGAATATGTGTTTGGTGAAATCTTTTTTTCCCATTGGAAAATTGCTGAGGTGTCAAACCATAAAGTCTTTCTAATAAGGCAATGTTCTGAGTGCTGTGTTTGGCTTAAAAATATCTTAGGTGCATTGATGAGGATTTTTGCAAGAACAAAGATCAGCATAAGTTTTTACCTAAGAAACATTCTTGTTTTATAAACGTTTTTCCAGCACTTAGTTAGATTTGGAAAATAGAGAACTTCTTATGGTCTTACCATCAAAAATTTAGAGAACATATTCAAATTTTTCTATATTTTTCTATTTCAATTGAATTTGGAAAGAAGTTATAGAATATCTGCTGTGCACAGAACATTGCAGAAAATCCAAGGGATATTAGAGTCAGATAGGATCACAGACCTCGGGACTTCACAGTCTGTAGCCTGATATCTCAATATACGTAAGTTTCCTGCAGGAGATATCAGATGGGAGTATGTTAAATGAAACAAAAAAGGCCTGGAAAGGGCCTCTCATCTCCTTGGTAATAAATATTCAACAGCCTAACTCTCCCTGACAAAAGGTTCTACCAAACCACCTAGGAAGGCCGAGGGTGGGTTTCTCTACAAGAACAGTCTCAGAGGATAATCAAGTCTTGAACCAGCATCTCCAAATGAATGAGCTTTTCAAGATACACTAAGATTGGCAAAAGGTGTGGTCTGCCATGGTACTGGTGTTTTGTATTGCACTGCACATATCTCAGCTCTGCATGACTTAAAAATCTTAAGATTGTTATGGGGGAAAAGACATTTTCAACATTCTTTTTCCAAGCCCCACACATGAAAAAAAAAAGCACAAATCCAAGACACATACACTCTGCTGGGAGGGAATCCATCCCCTCTGTGTGGGCACTGACTGCTCTGTCTGGAATTTGCTTGTGTGTAGGAAGCGTGAAGTATATTAGTTTTGGGAAATTTGATAAATGAAATACACACAGAATTCTAACCTCCTCTGTGAATGTCAGAAAAGGAGAATTTTGTGTTGTGTTTAAACTTTATTGTTAGAATAGCCAGTGCTTTATCAGAATATCTGCATTCTAATTACTGAGTTGCTGTGCATGCAATTTAAGAAAAACAATGCAGATGATTTGAAAGAATCAGTAGACCTGGGCATTTGGTAGAATGCAGATAAATGGCTTAGAGAGCGTGATCAGAAGTTAGATATGCTACATGTTAATGGTATTGAGAACAAGAAAGGACTTTAAAAGACATAGCCTACAGGAAAGTGAAAGTGGAAAGAGCAGAAAGTCTGCTGGGATTTGAAGTAGTGGTGTGCCTATATATTAGCAGGAGATTAAAGTTTGACTTCTAAGAGTAAAGTCAAACGTCACCCTCTTGCCTCTCCCTCTTCCCCTCTCTCTTCCATTCCATTTCATCTTCTTGGACACCTTGTCCTTTCCATTCAAACTCTTAAAACATCAGGTCAATTCCTAAGTGTTTTGAGATTATAGACAGATGGTGTATTTTTCTCAATAATAAACAGAGAGAAGGGGAAAAATTTTCCCAGACTTGATGTAATTGAAGATTTGAAGATGTAGAAGCAAAGCCAGCTGACTCAAGAGGGAAGATGCATCATTAAAGCCTTGAGGAATGGAAGTGTTCTTGAGTAGTTCGTTCACTACTGAATAAACTTCCTAAGAACTTGAGGACCTTCAAGTAAGCTGTTGGCCAAGAAATGTCTTCACGTTCATGAAAAGGGACCTATTGTTTTGCAGAAAGGGAAGGAGAAACACCCTGTGCAGTACTGAACATCGAATATGAGAGATCTGTGGGGATATTATTATGAAATCCAAGAGCAGTAGGTGGCAGAAGGATGTGTGGAGCCCAGACAGCCATGAGAGGAAAGCAGCATGTACTTGGTTCCAAAGAGATGGCGAAATAGCCAGAAAAAATGGTCAGATCACCCAGGGAGCATGGACCAGGACCAAAGTGTCCTCTGGAAGACAAAGAAGCTTGTCTGCAAGAGTCAGGGGATAGTGCGAGCAGGACTCAGGGATAGGAACTTTTTCCATGCTTCTAAAGACTATAGAGAAAATGTTAGGAGAATCAGCTCCATGTGCCTGAAATCACAGGCTATTGGTTTTCTTTGCAGATTGGGTCTGAGCCTGCCCTGGCACCCAGGGAAGTCTTCCTGGACAGTCTCTTCCTTCTCACCACTACCCACCACACTCGCTCCAGAAATTTCTCAGTCCTGTCCACTTCCCTTCTTTAAAATATTTCAAATCCACTCAGCAGGGTCACTGGTCTAGTTCAAGCTCTTATGATTTGCCACTCATGTGGATGCAATGTTCCCATATAATGCTTCAGCCAGTCAAATCTTTCAGATGAGGCAAATCAAATGAAATCTTATTGCCTCCTGCTTAAATTCCCCTCCAGATTCCCTATTGCTTTCAGGATCAGTTTCCACATCATGACATACAAGGTCTTTAGATCTATCTCAGACCTAATTCCACTTCCATCAGGCCCAGAATCCTGCCAGATCCACATGCCATGCACACATGTCTGTGCATGTGTGTACGCCCCTCGCCACACACACCTACCCCTCATTATATTGAACCACTGAACTACTTGCAGTTCTTTAAACATAGAATGATTTGTCTTGTTCAGTACATGATGCTTCAACTAGGAAAGCTGTTAGACGTTCTTTCCAGTCCTTAAAATCCAAGCTTCAGCGTAAACTCTTCCTAGAAGCTTGTTCTTGGCAGAGTATCCAGTGACTTATCTCTATGTCAGTGCTGAGCATAATGTGTTAAGATGAGGTGTTGCCTCATCCATCCTTCATCATGTGGCCTGAGTGTATGGAGAGCAGAGAGGGTCTCTTTACCTCTCTACAGATCTTCAGTAGTAGTTATATAAATGGGCCAATCAAAGATAGCTCAAAGCAAAACATTTTTCTTAGAAACTAAGTTTTATGTATGATCCTGAGTTGGATCCTCTACTGGGATAGGGAGAAGTGAAGCTGTACAGAACGTTACTGGTACAACTGATAGGATTTTAATCTGGAAAGTGGATTAGCTATTAGTACTTTGTCTGTGCTCTAAAATGGATTTTGGTATGTTTACTGCTGTGTAACAGAATGTCCTTGTTCCTAAGAAATACACAAAGACCTAATGTACAATAAGGCAGTGTCATGTCTCCAACTTACTCTCAAAGGTTTATCAAAATTAAGCAGCTGTTCAGATAGAAAAGTTGCTAGTTTTGCTATTGGAACCGAATTATGTTTGGGTTCCTGTAGTTGCCTGTAATGTTTTCCTTTGTCTTTATCCTCCATATACAGTTTAATATCCTTGAGGACATGAGCCCTTTTGGGATGTTTCTGTACTGCCTCGTTTGCTCTGATGAGAAGAATGTAAGATGTTCTAGACCTGTGCAGATGCCACTGAGGCACAATGAAGATCGTTCAACACAGCAGTTTTGTACAGTGGAAAGACAAAGCACAGGGAACCAGGAGACCCTGGTTTTCAACTCTGCTCTTCAGTGATCAGTTGTGCAACACAGGCCAGTCATTCACTTCTTGTTGATGTCCTTGTTTATAAAAAGAAGGTCGGACTACATGACCTCTAAGAGTCCTGCTAGACCTGAAGTTCCATGCTTCAACATGTAATGCATAAAGATAACAGAAGAATGCCCATAACACCATATGCAAAAGGAACCAAAAATTAGCCAAAGCAGACAGGTGCAAATTGACATTCTGTTTCTGCCTAAGTCTGCCTAAGATGAAAGGGTCATCCTTGCAAGGAGGAAGCATTACAACCACTCTAAAAGTACTAAGTGATTATAGAGGAAAAGGGAGAGAAACAATGATAGGGATGGAATGCAATTTGTGTCGGAAAGAAATTAGGCAGACTCATATGCTTTTACAATGGAATACAATACAGTTGTTACAGTGAATAACTTGGGTTACGTGTAACACTGATGAGGCTCCAAAGAGTGTTCTACATGAACAGCCAAACAATGAAACAAGTTGGGTTAGCATATATACTGTCTCATATTATAAAAATACTATGTAAATGTATATGCAGTAAAATAATAAATCCTCAATTTTGGACAGTAGTGACCTCAGGAAGAAGAAGTCATAATAATAGGGAGGAGTGGTAATTATTTTGGAGACCAATGGACAAGAAGCATTAACTCCAGAATAATTTCTTAAAAGAAATTTGGGCCAATTTATAAAAATGCTAAGATTTGATAATAATTGTAAATAAAGACAAAATGGCATTTCTTAGATTATTCATCTTAATGTTCTGAGGGTTTTGAATATTTCATAATGAAAGACCACATCCAAAAGTGAGAGAGAGTAAACGTGGAGGATGAGGTTGTCTGAAAGTATCAGGGGTAAAAATTTTAGAGAAAGGAACTAAAGAAAAAGAGTAATAAGAAAATAAAACTAGACATGATTCAAGAAGTGCGTTTGTTCACCCATCTGCAACCTGAAGGCAGAGAGCTGATACCTTTCTGTGTGTTAAGGGCGAATGAGCTGCATAGTCCTAGCCCGTGCTATCTGAGCTCAGGCATCCACATTTTAGGGTATAAATCAAGCTTTCTTTTCCCCATGCTTCTTTCCTTAAGTTTTCTAAAAAAGGATGCAGCTTTGTTTGGGATATAGATTTTTCCTCTTTGGGGAACAGAAGCAAATGTGTGTGTTACGTGGCCATTGTTTCTGACAGTTCATTTATGCAGATGAAACAATCCATTCATTTGGTGAATCTGTGGAATCAATGGCTTCCACTTTGTACTTCTTGAAAAATATACAGCATTTCAGGCCCCTGGATTTACATTCCACAGACTTTCTGGTATAATGGAATAGTTTTGGGTCCCTTGGGAGCAGGCATATGGCTCGGCAAGAGTGTTGATGGCTTTCTATGACATGGGCATGTGCATTTCTAAATGCTCTCACTTGGAGCAGCTCTTTAAAAAGCTCTTTGACATATAATGTGCGAAGAAATGCTTCTCAATGACCATTTGTGACAAAAGTTGCTTATAGACTTAGGTCCTAGGGCTAACATGTGGCCAGCTCATCTTTGCCTTCAGACTAGGGCACTTCTAAAATGAAAATAAATATAATTTTTAAAAGATTTTATTTATTCCTTTTTAGAGAGAGGGGAAGAGGAGGAGAAAGAGAGGGAGGGAAATATTAATGTGTAGTTGCCTCTAGCACGCCCCATACTGGGGACTGGCCTACAACCCAGGCATGTGCCCTGACTGGGAATCGAACTCAATCCACTGAGTTCACAGCCCACACTCAATCCACTGAGCTACACGAGCCAGGCCTAAATATCATTAAAAATATTTGTAACTCCTTTTATTTAAATTACCAATAATCTGGTTGCTAAAGCAGTTGGATCCTTCTTTTAACAACAAAAATTTTTTTATTGTTGTTCAAGTCCAGTTTTCTGCCTTTCCCTCCCCCCTCTCCCCACCACCTCAGTCAAACCCACATCCCTCCCTTGCTTCCATGCCCCCTCCCCCTTGGTTTTGTCCATGTGTCCTTTATCCCTGTTCCTGAAAACCCTTCCCCCTCTGTCCCCTCCCACCTCCCCTCTGGTTACTGTCAGATTGTTCTTAATTTCAATGTCTGTGGTTATATTTTGCTTGCTTTTTTCTTTTGTTGATTAGGTTTCTGTTAAAGGTGATAATTTTTAATAGCAATTTGATATAAACCTTTCTTTGGAATAAACATCCCTAAAGGTTTATTATTATTTTTTCCTTCTTGTCCAATTAGGTATTTGTAGAAATGAATATTTAGCCCACTGATAATTAACAGATAATAATTATATGTGGAGTGGGAGAAAATTTGTCAATTAGCCATTTCCTCACATTGCCACACAAAAATATGATAATTCCCTGTTATAGTTAATAGCGATGTTATGGGTGGAGTCATTCGGACAGAACTGTGCCAGGGAGCCAATCACATTGCTGCCCCCAGGGTCCTGCCAGGTCTCTGCTGTCTGGCAGCTCTAAGCAAACTGGCTACTTTGAGGTCAGAAGTGCTGTGGCAAATCTGTGTATTTTTAATTAAAAATTTAACATCAACTTCATGACCTTGAAAGATATTTGCATATGTATAGGGGAAGACCTTGAATACCAGGATAAATAATTTGCTTAATGGTTGATTAATAAGTGAGGGTAAAGATTTTGCTTTTAGCTCCAATTTGCTTATAGTAAGTTCACAGGCAGAGGTACTAGACAAGCCCATCACTTGATTGGAGGAGACAGACTCCATTCCTTCTCCAGGAGCTTTGATAAGATGCCATGTGTCCTCATCCTTGGCCATGACAGACTTCAACAAGGCTTATGGAGGAGAGATCAGAAGGCTTAACTACACTTGGAATTAAGTGACCAGAGAGATTCTTGCCTAGCCTGATTCCTGAATGGGGGAAATGGATGAAGAGATTCATCCTCTGTTAGAATTACCATATATTTCAGACCATAAGACACACCTAGGTTTTAGAGGAGGAAAATAGGAAAAAAAAATTTGAAGCAAAAAATGTGGTAAAATATTTAATAACATAAATAACATAATATTTCACCAATGTAAATGTAAACAGAACTCCACAGCAGCATTAACAACCAGATTTTTCCTCCCCAATTTTTTTTTTGGGGGGTGCATCTTATAGTCTGAAAAATATGGTATCACTCTTTGCTATGCTCTTAAAGGAAGGTCATTTTGTAGCCCTTATCTTATAAGGCCTTTCTTTCTTTCTTTTTTTAAAAAATTATATTTTATTGATTATGCTATTACAGTTGTCCCATTTCTCCCCCATCATTCCCTTCCACCCTTCACAGCCCCTCCCACCCACATTCCCCCCTTTAGTTCATGTCTATGTGTCATAAGTTCTTTAGCTTCTACATTTCCCACACTATTCTTACCCTTCCCCTGTCTATTTTCTACCCACCATCTATGCTACTTATTCTCTGTACCTTTTCTCCCTCTCTCCTCCTCCCACTCCCCTGTTGCTAACCCTCCATGTGATCTCCATTTCTGTGTTCCTGCTCCTGGTCTAGTTGCTTACTTTGCTTTATAGGTGTGGTTGTTAATATCTGGGTTTGCTGTCTTTTTCCTGTCCTATTTTTTATCTTCTTTTTCTTAGATAAGTCCCTTTAACATTTCATATAATAAGGACTTAGTGATGATGAACTCCTCGAACTTGGCCTTATCTGAGAAGCGCTTTATCTTCCCATTCTAACTGACAGCTTTGCTGGATAGAGCAATCTTGGATGTAGGTCCTTGCCTTTCATGACTTGGAATACTTCTTGCCAGCCCCTTCTTGCCTGGAAGGTCTCTTTTGAGAAATCAGCTGACAGTCTGATGGAAACTCCTTTGTAGGTGACTGTGCCCTTATCCCTTGCTGCTTCTAGAATTCTCTCCTTCATTTGAATCTTGGCTAATGTAATTATGATGTGCCTTGGTGTGTTCCTCCTTGGGTCCACCTTCTTTGGGAGTCTCTGAGTTTCCTGGACTTCCTGGAGGTCTATTTTCTTTGTCAGATTGGGGAAGTTCTCCTTTATTATTTGTTCCAATAAGTTTTCCACTTGTTGCTCTTCCTCTTCCCCTCTGGTACCTCTATAATTCGGATGTTGGGACATTTCAAGATGTCCTGGAGGTTGCTAAGCCTCTCCTCATGTTTTTGAATTCTTGTTTCTTCCTTGTTTTCTGCTTGGTTGTTTCTTTCTTCCTTCTGGTCCACTCCATTGATTTGAATCCAGTTTTCCTCCCATCACTATTGGTTCCCTGTGCATTTTTCTTCATTTCACTTATTGTAGCCTTCATTTGTTCATCTAATTTGTGAGCAAAATCAACCAATTCTGTGAGCTTCCTAATCACCAGGACTTTGAGCTCTGCATCGATAGGTTGACCACCTGCTGGTCACTCAGATGTATTAGTTCCGGGGCCCCAGTCTGTTCTCCCGTTTGAGCCATCCTTGTTTTTTTTTTTTTTTTTGGTCTGGTTGCAGTTGTTACATAATGAGGGGCAGAGCCTTAGGCGTTCACCAGGGCAGGGCAGCCCTGTTGCTGGGTTGTGATGCTGGATGTGGGGGTGGGGTCCAAGAGGGAACAATGGCACTTGCTCTGTGCTCTCTCACGGATTCCAGTCACCTCAGCCTCCTTCCCCTATCAAATTTGGCCCTTTTGGTGCTGATTTCTGTGTGGGTGGGCCTGCCCACGCTCCAGGACCCTGTGGGTCTCCCCAACAAACTCTCCTGTGAGGCTGGGACTCCTTCCCGACACCTCAGCCCCTACGAGTATTTTCAATGGGTGCTTTTAGGCTTCACCTCCCAGTGCTGGGGCCCTGCATCGCGCAGTCTGTCTTACTGCCCATTTTCACCAGGTTTATCTGTGCACGAATGTGTGTCCTCAGTCAGCTGCCTTGTGCGCCCCGCTTAGCCTCCTCGCATTTGGCAATCGCCGCCTGTGCGCCTGGGGTGACTGTGTGCCCTGGACCACCAGCCACTGTCTTATCCCACTGCTGACCAGACTCCGCCTCTCTTACTGGTCTGGGTGAATTGTTGTCGGACTCCTGTACAATTCAAATTTCTCTCTGTCCTGGTTGGGTTTTTTTTTTTTTTGATTCTATATTTTTGTTATCCTTAATCTTGGTTGTGAGAGGAGGCACAGCATGTCCACCTACGCCTCCATCTTGGCAGGAAGATAAGGCGTTTTTTTCATAATCAGTTCTCGGCATGCCTGTCTGCTATACTGTGAAGCAGGGAGGTATAAGCCTGTGGGAAAGTGCCTGATGGGGTTGATGACTGAGCACTGAGTTGAATTATTGAAACAATTGTGTGGGGCTCTCAGGAGGACACCAAACATCCTAATCACCCAAGAGCCTCCAGGGCTCAGAGTGTGCTGCCATCTGATAGTGTTCTAATTGACCCAAGGAACTAATGTTAGGCAGTGTTCTTCTTTGGTATATTGTTCTTTAATATTATTAAAGAATAGCCCGTTGGTTCGAGTATGGGTTTGGAAGTCTGGTTGCTTAGATCAAATTGCTGCTTTATAACTTACTAACTTGGGAGACCACAGAAACTTGTTTTACTGCTCTGAGCCTCAGTGTCGTCACCGGTACAGTGGGGATGGCAGTGTGATCAAGCTCATCATGTGGCAGTTGGAATACCTTCTGTTGAAAGGCATAGGAAACCTCAATTCAAACCAGCCTACCCTAAAATGAAATTTATTATCTCACTCTGGTGGAAGTCGGGGAGCTAGTTTGGTTCCAGGTGAAGAACAATCAATGGCTCAATAGTGTCCACTCAGGATTCAATGTTTTTTTTCAATTACAGTTTACATTCAACACTATTTTGTAGTGGTTTCAGGTGTACAGCACAGTGGTTAAACAGTCATAGGCTTTACAGTGTGTTCTCCCAACATTTCCAGTGCCCACCTGGCACCGTGCACAGTTACTAGAACGTTATTGACTATGCTCCCCATGCTGTATTTAACACCCCTATGACTGTTTTATAACTACCAATCTGTTCTTCTCAATTGCTTCACCTTTTTCACCTAGTCAATTTTTTCCCCCTATCTTTCCCCTGGGCCATTTCATGGTGGCAGTGTGGTCACATTAACTCCAGATGTCACCCCCAGGGATATTAATGTGATGTGACAAGAAAGGTTGTCTATTTCTTGAACATCCTTCCTAGGAGTAAGGAAGTTGTTCCTAAAAGCCATTCAACCAGACTTCCTCTCCTATCTTATCAGTCAGGATTTGGTCACACGCCTATGCTAATCCATACCATAAAGAGGAATAGCATTACAATGATTGCCTTAAGATAATCACTTAGACTAGGTTTCAGAAAGCACCCACCAGGACTGCCATACTTAGGGTTTTGTTAAGTATTTAATGAGATACTGCACATAAAGCACTTCAAACAGTCTCGGGCACAAAGTAAACTCTCAGTGAATTGTTATCTATTATTAGCTATTGACCAATTCACTGATATGTTTCCCTGGGAACACTTTCTCTTCCAACGAGCCATGAGATTTTAATGCAACATAATAAATGACTTAATAGTAGATTTGCAAATACCAATGAGCTGGATTAGGAATCTATTTTGTGGGCTTGGGGTATGTCCATAGAAATCCACACATTTGTTTAGTGAGAGGAGTTACATCCTTAGAATTTCAACTACTGTTGGGGCTGGGAAGTTAATGAAAGTAACAGGAGGAAGAAAAAGAAGAGAACAAAATTTCTCAACCATAACTTGGCCATAGTCCCTTCCTTTCTTCTAGCAAAGTGAATTACCTGATTGTTACAGCTATTGCAGTTCACGTGGAAGACCTTAGAGGCTCCCCTTTCTCCTAGCAGCCCTCACTCTGCCCCTGAGTTCCTGCTGTAAATACCAGGTTTGGGACAACATCAGGTACAGCCCATTTAGCTTCAGGCGCTGGGGAAGGTAGTCCTGCAAAGAATCACTGTTGTTCTTGTATTGTCTCCAGATCCTTCAGAATCCTAACCGCATAGTGAGGAAAGAGAAGGAATAGACCCAAGGGTTTAGGGTTGCTTGGTGTAGACTGAAGCAGGAATGCGCGTGAGCAGCCTCACCAATCATTCGAGAGGAGCTCCGAGGTGGGAAAAGGATCTGCTCATAATGACTAATGAGGTGTCAGGCCACGCGTTTTCCCCTCCTACTGTACATTTTATTTGTCAGGAGGATAAATGCCAAATAGGGAACAGGTTGTAGCTTGACCTCAGGGTTCACACAAGGGTCCTAATTTGACCGCAGACTTTTAAGATATCACATAGGCCTTGCCTACATTTTCTTGTACAATCAGTATACGAGGTTGCCTGGGGCAAGACTTGTAGTTTTTTTCACGAATCTTGCCCCCACCCCGACTCAGGCTCAAGTCGTGACTAATAAACAACAGGGGAACTTCTGGGGACTTGGTGATGGGAAGTTTGGTTGAAAGGGCAACGCAGGTGCTTCTAAAACCCGTACCTCAAATGTGCCAAGACCGTGGCGCCTACAAGATTGGTTTGGGAGTCTTACAAGACCAGCCACTCTCTGGGAAATTTCCAAGAACTTCCTGTTACTAGTCAGGCAGAAAGAGAAAGATGAAGAAAAAGTAAAAACAACTTCATTTCTTTTGGGGAGTTCAGCATAATTTTTGTGGTCCAAGGCAGAGTTAGAAAATGCCAAGCTTGCAATAAATGTCACCTTTTTGGTAGTGCTGTGGGTAGACAGATGGTTCCTGGTACTGTGGATGGTGGTGATAGTCCTGTGGGCATAGTGTGGAGAAAATCTTTCTTCAGACTTTTTCAGAGTACTTTTGGTAAGTATTCCTTAACATCAGCAAACTGCTATACTGATATCAATTCTACATTGAATTCATGGCTTATCTTTATGGCTTTGAGCTTAGTTACATAATCATGTACTGACATTCTCTCTAATATTTAAATACATATTACAAAAAGAAATAGATCTTACACATACTCATGGAATTACTGCTTTCAGTACTTACTTTGGGACCTTTAAAGGAAAGAAATAAAGACATATAAAAAGAAACTCTTTTTTTTTTGTTATTGCAAAGTCTAAAAACCTTATCATTTCTTCAGAAAGAAAAGGAACATGGTTAAGAGTCTTCACAACTGCCAGTGGAGCTGGCAGAAAGCAGTCGTCTACCCTGTTATTCAAGAAATGTTGTCTTTTAGAAATGATAAATTTTTCGCCCCCCTTGCTAACCACAGTACTGCATTTCACAACTCACAGGAGGACTTAATGTACAGGAGTCTTACTGTATTTTAATGTAAAAATAACTGAAGAGAAAACCAATTCTAAAAACCTGTTCAAGAAAACATTGTATAATGCATTTTTAGACAGAGTCCTCTTGGTAGCTTGGCTTCCTATCAAGAAGAAAGAAAACAAATATTGTTGACCTTGGTAACGAGAAGTTTACCAACACCCTTCTGTCCATTTCACAGCCTCCTCCCTTGCTCCCCGCCCCTTCTTTTCCCAAACATGCACCCTGTTACACACATTTCCTAACTGTAAATGAGTGGCCAATTTATTTGGAGGTTTGCTATGGTCAAGCCAGACACATAGAAAATAGAGCAGCATGGAAAAGAGAATGATTCTAAATAGCCTCTCGCAAGGACCCTCAGTATGAGTGTGGCCGAAATCAAAGCAGCTCCTCCATCCCCAATCATTAAGGAATCCCAATTAGTAGATTAGAAAGTAGGAATTTCACTTTCAGTATTATTTTTCATGTTATGAATTACTATAGTCACATCCAATATTCGTTTTTCAGTTATTTATTCATTTACCTATACATACAGTAAATGCACATGGAATTTAAAACATCTGTAAGTTACTGTTCAAGAACTGGGGGTTTAAAGATGAATATACATGTTTCCTGCCCTCAAGCATCTCCCAGTTTGTAGGGGTCATAGGAAGGGAGATACAGACTCACGCTTATAATACAGTACTACAGTCAGTGCAGCGTAGAAATACGGAGAGGGAGCTCTCAGTGACTAGAAGAGGGTGAGCGGTTGAGAGGGCGATCAGAAAAGAAGTTCAGCAGAAAATAAGGTTGCAACCATACATTAAACTGTGAGTAAGGAGATAATCTTACAAAGGGGGATAATTTAAGGGAAGAGACTTCAAGCTTCTGGGACAGTTTATGTCAAAACATGGAGACAAGATAATCCTGATAATGTGGGAGATTACAGCAGGTCAATGTCTCCAAAGGACCCCTTGAGGTCTGGGGATGTTAGCAGATTAGGCTTTAGGAGGAGATGGGAGCAGAGTTCAGAGCACTTTCCTATGACAGTTTTAGAGCTTGGGTTAATTTTATGGAAAATTAGGAGCCAAAAAGCGGTTTAAACAAATGGGTGAGATGGCTAAATTTTTGTTTCCGATAAATTGTTCTCTGTAGAGAGTAGATTTGAGCAGTGATATTAAGCCACATTAAGAGGCTTATATAGTTCCTGCAGAAGATAACATCAGCTCGAACTGAAAAAGAGGCCACTGATATGGAGGAGAGAAGATGGCCTGGCTAGCCTAGGGGATTGCCTGGGCATGGAGGATGAGAAATCAATAGGGGAGGATGACTCCCATGTTTCTAGTTTAGATCAAGGCTTGGTTGCCACCCAGGAGAGAGAAATGTGGTAGAAAGCATATTCTAAATAGAGGAGGTAGTCAGAGGTGGAATACCCTGACAATGGGTTCAATCCACGGTGGTGCGTGTGACCCTTCACCTTGGGAGCTAAGAAAGGGGTGGATATTTGGAGAAGAAGTTTAAACATGGGAATTGCCAGTCTCTAGGTGGTGATAAAGAATATGAGCTGGTAGTACTGACCAGAGAGGTTTTGAAGCAGAAGAGTAGAACACAGCTTCCCAGCTGTTGAGCTGCAATATCCCGGTGTGCCTTGGATGACTTACATGTATACAGACATATTGATACCTTTAACTTTGGGGCTGTTCCTGGACATCCTGGAACCACAGAGCAGGGCTGGGGCCAGCAGAGCTCCAGGGCCAATAACTCAGGGCCACAGCAGCTCCATCATTCTCCTCTTCAGGTACCATATAAGTGTTATCATCTTCTAAGTCTTTTTGATATGGAAAAATATGTGAGATGCTAGCATATTCTATAGCCACTGTATATATTCTCATTGAAGGGGAAGGTAAGGAAAATAATCTTTAGAAGGAGACAAGAGGAAAAGAGCAGCAAGGGCCGAGGTGAACCTGGAAAGAGTAATATCAAGGAAAGTAAATATTTAAATTTGCAGAATGAACCTTCTTGCTAGTGATCAATTACCAATGCATGTTAGTTCATTTGCTTATTATCTCTTTCATTCATTTATTTGTTCAGTAATTCAGATGGTCAGTGAATGCATCAAGCCCCTGTGAAATGTCAGGTGCTGGGCTTTTCGAACATAACTTAATCATTTGGTTCTGGCTGATAATATAAAGCAAACAAATATTGCAGCTGGGGAGAGTGTGAATCAATCTTTATTGACTTAAAGATTTACAGATGACCTTAGAATTTCTGTTATTTGGAGGAAGGGGCAGATCTACTCATGAGGGAGTTCTCAAAGATCAAGGGGGTTCTTTCTGGCATTTTGATGAGAAACCCCTTCGAGTTATTTTATTCCTTCAGGAATACTTGAGTACATACTGTGAGCCAGACATTGGGCTGAGGATTCAGCAGAAAGACAAAATCCTTTCCCTTAAGGAGCTCTCATTCTAGAGGTGGGAGACAGACTTTATATGAACATGTAGGATATCAGATGAATGCAGCGGAGAAAAACAAAGCAGGAAAGGGAGTAAAAGTGGCTGGGGAGAAACTGTAGTTTTGGAAAGGTGGTCAGGGAAACTCCAACATACATGGAAAGATATCAGGGAGGTCTCCTGAGTCACGATGACCAAACAACCAGTAACCCATGTAAATACCTAGTGCATTGTTACTTTCCCCCCAAAACTCCAGAACACTGTAAGACCTGATTTTATGTCCCAGTTTTGGCCTATGAGACCATGAGCTTGTTTTGTATTCATGTTAGTTAATGGCTAAACCTTTCTTTGCTCAGCGTTCCAGAATGAATACCTATCATCAAGCTGCCACGTGTTAAACTAATGGAACATTGGGAATGTTCTGAAAATGGTCTTAGGTCTCCTCTGGCTATAAAATGGGATATTTTGGATATGTTAGGTTTTATCTTCTATACTGTTTCACCTATCTTGTATCCTTTTTATCCCCTATACTCCCACCTAAAAAAAAGCCTACTGGTAATTTTATGTCCCCTGACAATAATTTTCCCCCAGAACCTGGTTGTTTCCTGGCTTAGAGCTGACTGAAGCCAAATTATGATTGGCTAAGCCTGTCTCAGAGCATCCTGGGAAGATGGAAGTCTGTCCTAGGGGGTGTCTGGGGCAAAAGGAGCAGTACTTATAATTAGGCCCCTCTCGACCTTTGAAAATTAACTTTTCTTGCATAGGATTCAAACCAGATTTGTACTGGAGTGAATTTGGTTAAATAGGTGTACCTCATTTTACCTAATGTATATGTTCATGAAAGAGCAAATGAAACCAAGTTTGGCAACACAGACTGCATCTGAAATACTCCAATGGAAATCACTGAGAAATGACATTTTACAGTGAATCCTTTTAGAGAATGAACACAACATAAACTTTACCTCAGTAGAAGGTGCGTATTTGTGCATTTGGAGTGCCTATTGGTGTTATACCATTAGTGCAGATTTCGGGAACAGCTGCGTTACTCACTGATCAGTGTGACAGTCGGTGCTTTATGGCGTTAAGTGATTCCCAGAATAGGCTTCTGTTGGCTAGAACAGGGGCCAGCAAACTTCTGTTAAAAAACCAAATAGGCTTTGCAGGCCATACAGTTTCTGTTGGAACTACTCACCTTTTCTACTAGTGTGCAAATGCGGAGGTAGGTACCATGCAAATAAATAAGCATAGCTGTGTTCCAATAAAACTTTATTTATGGATACAAAAATGTGAATTTCATCTGATTTTTTCAGGTGTCATGAAATCTTCTTCTTTGGGTTTTTCTTGCAACCTTTAATGCTATAAAAAATATTCTTAGCTTGTGGGGCATACAAATACAGACGGTGAACTGGATTTGGTCCACAGGCTATAATTTGCCAGCCCATGTGCTGGAATGTTATGTTATTCAGGGTACTGCTTGCATATCATTATCCCCAGGTTTACATGATTTTTATTTAGTGGAGGTTTGGGGCATTTGTTTTTACATCTGTGTGTTTAATAAATAAATGTTCCAACCAGAGTTCCCACCTTTCCTTTGGGCTCTTGGGCCAGTTGTGTGACCTTCCTGAGTCAGTTTCTTTACCTGTAAAATGGGGAGGATGATAACTTGCTTCAAGTGAATGGTAAGAAGCTTTGATTCAATTATATAACATTTATTGTGCAGGCAACTGTACGGTGTACAAGTGTGCAAGTGTACGCCGTACTGCTTGTATGGTGTACAAGTTCTTATACACCATAATCACTCAATAAATTAATATTCAGTGTATGGTAGTGGTCGCTTACTAAGTGGTAACATCTATTCATTTCCTGTCTATTCATTTCCTACTAAATGGTAATGTCTGTTCATGTCACTGGAAACATGCGTTGCTCTTGGAGATTAAACTCTGAGGGCAGGTATGTGGCTAAAGAACTTGAGAATGATCAGTAGCCACCGCCATCTTTCTGCTGTTATTATGGGTTGTCTCCCTCCCTATGTCAGTGCTTCTAGCTATAGAGAAAAATTCATGACTTGGCTATTGAGCGGGCAGTGTGAGTCAGCCTTCCCTCGTGGTGGGTATTTTAGCTTGGCAGGTTTGATTAAGGTCCAAGCTTCATGGGGAGACCTCCTAATTTTATTAGACAATATATCAGACTCTCAATTTCTCTTCAATAGGGGACCCTCTTAGTTCCCTTTTACCAATCACAAGGCCATCTGAACCTTTAGTTGCTGCCGGTCATCATTAAATTATAAACAGCATAATTCAAAGGGCTGTTTCTTTACTGATACTTTACTTTCTCTCCTCCTTGAATATGTGTGTTAGATCACCTTGATACATTTTTAAATAGGTAGGAACAATTCACCATGGAGAGCTCTATTCTAGATTGGAGGCAGAAAGTGAATGAATGATGGGACATCCATGTCCATATCCCAGCAGGACGATTCAAGCAACTTTGGAGAATAGAGCTCACACAGGAGCCTACAGGTAGAGCCAGAGGCAGGAAATTCTGAAGATCTCAAAGACATCTTGGCCTCTGCCTAAGAGGAGGCAAAGTGAAGTTTGCTTGTTAGCGTCCACTTTGGCAAGTGGGGTACTTCTTTAACAGCTGTGGTTCTAGATACATAATAATATTAAAATATAAAATATAATATATTATATATAATTTATATGTATATAACATTTATTACTTTTTGTTAATAGTATAACAAAAATATAACAAACCCCAAATATATTATGTTATGTTGGATATGGATTATAAAATATATATTATATAGATTATACAGTAAAGCTAACACCAAGGGGTAACATAAAATATTAAGTGTAGATTCCTCATTGTCTGGGGTTCTGGGCAATAAAGATGAGTGAGGAGGTGGTACTAGGGACTGCTGTTTTATGGCTACCAACAAGGAATCGCTTTACTTTAACATTCCTTCCAAGTTTGATCACTTCTTTTTGCTGTAGAAATGATTTTAGAGTAGATTCCTGCCCACTGACAGCTGGATTATAGTTAGGACTTATTTTCACAAAGCCCATGAAAGCCTGAACCTCCACTCTCAGACCATGGAAGGCCGTTGCAGGTTTAGTAACCAGGAGGTTAGATTCACAAGCTTTCTGCTTTCTCTATCCACCTTCCAGGTCAACCTGGGAAGGAAGAATCAATGGAGAAGTCCCATCTAGTTAGTGTTGGGAAAAGACTCTCAATTATAATAAAAGATGAAGTTGCCGGAAGTTTATAAACTACCAAGCAACAGAGTAATGTTCTGGTAGAAGAAAAATGGTCCAGAAAATAATACACGCTGATGAGGATGTGGAGAAATAGGAACTGTTGTGTGCTGCTGGTGGGAATGTAAAATCAGCTCCTGTGGAAAATAAGTAGGGCAGTTCCTAAAAAAAAAAAAATGCTTAGAATTAGCATATGATCCAGTGATTCCACTTCTGGAAATATATCCAAAACAGTTGATAGCAGGAATTTGAACAGATATTTGTACATTCATGTTCATAGCAACGTGATTCACAATAGCCAAAAGGTGGAAGACACCTAGGTGTCTGTCAGTGGATAAATGAATAAACAAAATGTGGTGTTAAAAAGGAAGGAAATTCTGACACATGCTACAACATGGATGAAACTTGAAGACATGATTTCAGTGAAATAAGCCAAAAATAAAAGGACAAAATATTTCATGATTCCGTTTACACGAGATTCTATGAGTAAGTAGTAGAATTCTTAGAGATAGAATGAAGAACGGTTGCGGGGGAAGAGGGATGGGTTGTTTTTAGTTATTGAGTACATAGTTTCAGCTTAAGAAGGTGGGGAACTTCTGGAGGTGGGTGGTGGTGATGACTGCATGACGACGCGAATGTACTTCATGCCAATGAAGAGTACGCTTCGAAGCGGGTAAAATGGTGCACTGTATACACATGGTACCGCAGTGAAAACAAATGAGAGAGGGGAGAGAGGAGGGGAGAAAAGAGAAGAGGAATTTCCCAAACTAACGAACATAGAGACAATGGAATAGGAACGTGAAGTTCAGAACTCAGCTAAAGTTCACCATAGGACATTTCTTCTTGATTAGTACCTTTGCAAGCTGAGGATTAAATATTTCATCCCCATCTCCTATCCTTGGGTAGACAGCTGGGTTTAGGCAGAGGGGAAAAACACTGTTCAACAATCCCGTGTTAAAAAAATATGTTCTTTTTGTTTGGGACATAGCATATAAAATTGTTGGATATAATGTAGTACCAAATGCCACAGAATTCAGTATTACATATATATGAACCAGGAAATTCTGTTCTAGAATAACTCAGTATGCTGAATGATTAAGGACTTTCCAATTCAAAAAAGGCTCACACTGCAAGCACGTTCTCTGGTGTTATCAGTCTCTTTCTCTACTGCAAGCACTCAGCTCCCCCGTTTCCCCTCACACGTCAAACTGCACGCGTACCTACTCTCAGAGGCACCTAGTTATCACCTGCCTTCTTTAAGAACATTTTTTTAGCCTACAGTTGGTGCGAAATGTATGACGGGAAGGTTGCCAGTCTTCATGGATGCTGAGAAGATATTATCCTAATGTTCAAGCAGCCTTTGATTATTCCTAGTCATTCTGAGCAGTTGACACAACCATGAAATGCAGCCTCACCACCAGCTTTGAAAGCAAAGGCGGGAGGAGGAAATGAGTGCACGCACCTTGTGATTTCTTTCATTGCTTCTCTCTCTTTCTCTTAAAGGAAAGATTGCTTTAAATGAAGAATAAATAAGAGTGAAAGGAATGATGGTGAAGAGAAGGGTTAGGGTGGAGAAAAACACCAGGGTGTTTTTATTTTATTTTATTTTTCTATATAGCACTCTGGGAAGTTTTGAAGGAAAAAAAAAAGATTTAAGAAGTGATACTTTTGAATCTCAGCCAAAAGCAAGCCATCAAAATGGGACACTGTCTCTTTAAGTGCAAGCCTGCACAAACGAAAGGAAATTAATTAAGTATCCGACACTGGTGTGGCGCCATGGAAAGAATACACAATCTGGGTCCAGCATGCCAAATCTGAAATGAAAATGAAGGTGATCCGTCATATTTGGCTGTTTTTTTAAGACAGAATATATATTTTTGAAAGTTTACTAAGCAATTACCCAAATTAAAGAAACTGGAAAAGCAAACAGTGGTAAAAATGCTTTAATTTTTTAGAGGGTAAATTAGTTTTAAAATGTGTGCCTTTTATTATCTTAATACCAAAGAGAAAGGGAAAAAATGCCAGGGTGTTCCTTAACTCCTTAATGGCGGCATCTAGGAGAATTTATTTATGGCTTCTGCCAGTGATAAAGTTTCCAAACTTGGAGAGAATTTAAGAAGCCTCAGGCTGCTTCTAAGTTTTAAGGATGAGATGCTTAGTATATGTTTCTGAACCTGAGATTTGTGAAAGTCTTTTTCCTTTCTCGCACATGGGTCTCCTTGCTCCACTCTCCTGCCTTACAAGCTGTCAGCAGCCAGATGGATTCCGTCCTCTACCACCCCCCCCCCCCCCCCCCCCCCCCCCCCCCCGCCCTCTGGACCACTAAACTTTTGGCAGGTAAGGGCAGTCTTGCATTGCCATGTTTCTGTCTTGGTCTCTGGTAAAGGCTAAGGGAAGAGATGAAAGGGTGTTAGCTAGGAAAGGGTTTATCTAGAAGCTAATAGGACAAGCAACTTGTCTGGTCACGTGCACTTTTATGGTCCTTCTTCAGCTTGGAAGAGAATGTGAGAGGCAAAGCTCCTGGGATTTCCATCTTATGTCCCAACATCCTAGAGCTTTCCCTTACACCGTAGGTGGAAACAGCTGTCTGAAGGAGACATCTAAAGTAAATACGGTATTTATAGAGATTATGGAAGAGAAGGCTGTACGAGGTGAGGTGCTCTTGGTTGCAACAGACAGAAAACCCATAACTAATGGTCTTGAGACAAAAGGTAGCTTGTCATCAGTTGACAGCTCTCCAGAAGGTGTGGCTTCAACCATGATTCCACTTGATACTTAGTGACACATGGTGTTCACTGGAGACCTCACTTCCTAATTTTGGCAGTTGGTTCTCACTCTGGAGTGTTATCTTCCCTCAGGTGAGTCTAATGAGAGGAAGTTTCTAAGAGACCAGACAAAGGCTTTGGAAATTTCACCTGTGTTGATTGGCTTAACTTGGGACATGTACCCATTTATAAATTCTTTACTGTGTCCTGGGACATAAGAAGAGCATATAGCGTTACCTTTGTCGTATGTTCCAGAAGCTAGGAGCAGAGTGGCTTCATCCAGATTCCCTTCATCCAGGGAGTGTTGCTTGATGGGAAACTACAAGACAGGAGTTTTGTGAGTGGCAAAAATAAGATGATTGCCTTCCAGGGAACTTAGGCATCATCGAATGTTGTAAAATAGATGGGATATAAAACTGAAAGCAACAAATGAACAAAAAAGAAAAACAAACAAAAACTTATAGACACAGGCAGCAATGTGGTGGTTATTGGAGGAAAGGGGGTTGGGGCGTATGCTAAAGGGTAAAGAGGGTCAAATCCATGGTGACAGAAGATTTGACCTTGGGTGGTGGGCACACAATATACCATACAGAGCATGTATCATAGAGTTGCACACTTGAAACCTATATGATCTTATTAACCAATGTCACCCCAATGAACTTAATTAAAAAAATTACCAGCAATTGTTTCACAGCTAGTACAGAGTTAGGCATGGCAGCAACAAATGCCCACCAGCAAGCGTAATGCAGAAGGATGGTTACAATGGGGAGCTTCCTGGAGCTGGCTTGGTATTGTGGTCCCCAGCCCCTGGCTTAGAGCCACCCGGTTTTCCTATCAGCTCCAGGTTCTCTAGATGTACAATCCTGGCCACGTTACATAACTTCTTTGATCATTAGTTACATTACTTGAGAACAACATCTACCTTGTAGAGTGTATTAGTTTCCTAGGGCTGCTATAATAAATTACTAGAGATCCAAAATCCAGGTGCTGGTATAGCCATTCTGTCTGAAGGCTCTAGGGAAGAAGCTGTTCCATGCTTTTCCCTTAAATGCTGGTATTGCCAGAAATCCTTGGTGTTTCTTGGCCTGTAGATGCATCACTCTGACCTCTGCCTCTGTTGTTACAATGTTTTCCCTGTGTGCCTGCCTCTTCTCATCTTACAGGGCCACCAGTTATATTGGATCAGGGTCTACCCTAATTCAGTATGACCTCATTTTTTTATTGAGACATGATTGGCGTATAACACTGCGTAAGTTTAAGGGGTACAATATACTGATTTGATAATTTTATGTACTGTAATATAATTACCACGATAGCTTAGCATTAGCTAATGCCTCTGTGATGACACATTATTGTTTTTGTTGTGTGGTAAGAGCAATTAAGATCTAGTTTCTTGGCAACTTTGAAGTTTATAGTATAGTCTTGTTGACTGTAACAACTATACTGTGCATTAGATCTCCAGGACTCGTTTATCCACTGGTTGTGGGATTGTACCCGTAAACAATGTCTCCCAATTCCCTCAGTCCCTGGTCCCCAGCAACCACTCTGCTCCCTGTTAGATTCTGCATGTAAGTGGTACTACACTCCTTGGTGTATAGCCAGAGAAAATAGAAAACAGGATATTGAATCCCATGTTTATTGCAGCATTATTCACAATAGCCAAGATATAAAGATAATGTATGTCTCTCTCTCTCTCTCTCTCTCTCTCTCTCTCTCACACACACACACACACACACACACACTGCTGGAGTATTAGTTAGCCAATAAGAAAGAAGGACATTCTGCCTCCTGGGACAACAGGTTTGGACCCTGAGGAATTCATGCTAAGTGAGCTAAGTCAGACAGAGAAAGCAAAAATACTGCATGACATCATTTTAATTTGATTATCTTTGCAGACACTATTTCCAAATAAGTTCCCATTCACAGGTAGTGGGTTAGGACTTCAACAGTTTTTGCAAGAAATAATCCAACTCCTAAGACAGGGATACTGTAGTGATCATGTGAGATGATGCATTTAACCATCATTATCAGCCAAGGCTCCCCAGCCAGCCATTCAGAACTTGCAAAGTTAAAGTAGAAGAGGATTTAAAAACTTTTATGAAATATAACAAATGCACAGGAGCATGTTCCAGGTTTAAGTGTAACCCTGATTTTCAAACTGAACACAACCATGTAAACAGCACCTTGATTAAAAAATGCTCCATCAACAGGACACGTACCTGGGCCATGTGTTATGTGTATGTTTAGCCTTTGTGAATAAGACTGCACAGGCGTCCAGAGAAATTGTAACAATTTTTGCTTCCACATGAAGGGGTAAGAGTTCCAATCTTAAAAGTGTTTCTTATATTCTTTCCTTGATGATGTCTAAAACTCTTATCAAGATCTATAGAAAGTCTACCAAAGAAAATCTTAGCATTTCTCTTCTGATAAAAAGTAAGTAAATGCCTGACGTGGCTTTTGGAGCATGAGTCAGGCGATCTTTCTGGGCCTCTGCAAACTTAGGTCACTCCCCCACATCACTATATGACTTATCCAATTTACTGGATTTAAGGTTCTTAGAAACTTGGTATATCCTGATATCCTTTTTCTTCTCATGTGTGACCTTTAATTTAAATATGGATGACTCATTTTTATTTGGGCCTAAGAAAAAGGGACATAAAATGTATTGGTGCATTAACAATATGTAACTGGAGTCTGAGATCCAAAAAAGCTAGATGAATTTTCTAAAGTCTGCTAATGTTTATCAGTGATTGAGCTGTGACTAGAAAACTTTGAGTGTAGCCCTGGCTGGTGTGGCACAGTGGATTGAGCATGGGCTGTGACCCAAAGGGTCGTTGGTTCAATTCCCAGTCAGGGTATATGCCTGGGTTGCAGGCCAGGTCCCCAGTGGGGGCCATGTGAGAGGCAACCATACATTGATGTTTCTCTCCCTCTCTTTCTCCCTTCCTCCCCCTCTCTCTAAAAATAAATAAATAAAAGATTTAAAAAATCTTTGAGTGTAACCGGGTGACTTTTACACTTAAATGTGCATATATTTCTATTTACTTGAGCCTTCTCATATATCACCCAAGGGGTCACACAATTAATATTAACTCAAGCAAGTGTCTGTCTGTATTTTTTTTGCTAGACTATTGCAGGGTGGTAGTTTACACTATTAGAAGCTATATTAGCATTTTCTCATATAACATTGCTGCCATTGTCTTTGGCATCTTCATTTGACATCTACTGGTCTCTTCTCGGTTTTCTTCCAGAGTCTGATTGTGCTAATTCTTTCCTTACTACTCCAGAAACCTTACAAGGAACAGAATTATTGTCACTTATCTTTTCCAGAAAGTGTAGGACTCTGAAGAAAACCATAGTCCCCGAATAGAATTTTAACTGGCTTTAGCCATAGAAAGAACCATATGAAGAATGGGCTAATTTAAGATGGGGACAGGTGCAGGCTTCTAACGTGCTGCTTTTTTAGAAACCCGGTGTATGAAAAGGACACAGATAGGTTTAATGGAAATAACAAAAGCCTTGAAATCAGTATAGGTGAGTTTAGATCCAGGCTTTGCACCTTGAACTTTTCCACGGCCTCAATTTTGTCAGCCTACTAATGATGGCAATGTTGCAACAATTAGAGATTGTATATATAAAGCACTCAGCCCACTGTCTTAGAATGAGTGTAACTCAGTGAGGTTTAGCCACCATTGTCAGGGCTATTCATAATCTTTATTATTATGGAAGTGAGGTGTATTCCTGTCACACTGATGTCTTTTGTATTATTAGAGTAATATGCATAAACTTTCTAGCATAAATGAAAACAAAAGCATGAACAGCCTTTCCCCGCAATGCCTAACACTTAATGCAATATTAGTACAGATGTTAAAAGAACCACAATCTGTTTGTAAGTGCACTTTCAAACAGAAATGTGCCAGAACGGTGGTTCTCAAGCCCAGGTGAGCGTAAGTGTCCTCTAGGACTTTTAAAAACATACAACATTCTGGGCACTGTCCCTGAAATATGGACGGGCGTGCCAGTGCAGTGCCCAGCTCTGGAGCCAGATTGCCTCGGTGTGAGTTCCAGCTCTTCCATTACTAGCTGGGTAACTTTGTGAAGTTATTTAGTTTGCCTGCCTAAGTTTTGCCATCTGTAATGCAGAAATAACACTTAATACTTGCCTGGTACATAGAAAGAACTAAAAAAATGCTTGCTTTCATTAGGAGGTGGTAGTCTGTATTAAAACCAAAGCAAACTCCCTGACAAATCTGGGATTCAGCCTTGCTTAAGAATCATTGAGCCTGAGATAGAACGTAAAATGGTATTCTGGATAAAAATATTATACTGCAAACTATCATTTCTTAAGTTCTTGACACTTTTTGAGATCTAAAAAAAAAAAAAAAAAACACAAAACCTTAGGTGTTTGAAATTAAGAGAATGAGAGATCCCTGTGTCTTGAAGAAAATTAAAGTAGATATAGTTTGAAATATATATAAAACTGTATTTGCAAATACTGTTTATTCATATGTAGTTCTGTCCTGTATTTAAAAACTTTGAAATAGCCTCCTTTAAGGGAAAGAATGAGAGAGAAACTGAGATAGATTTTAGGTTACAAATTCAGCACTAGACACTTCCCAGCACTGACTTTTCTAATGGCGGGGGTCACTGAACCCAAACGTCAATTGCAGAAGCTTTTAGGACAAGCCTTAACTTTGCATTAGGGACTAAAGAAACTCCATCTTAATATTTGAAGCATTAGAGTTATGTCCGCTTTGTGGCTTGCCTGGCTCAGAATTTGTGAGTTATGTCTGATGACTAGGTTCTGCCTGTTCTCTTCCTTTGGTGCCAGATCTGGGACAGGGGATTCCTGTCTCAGTTTCTAGGTTTTAATTCTTGTCTTGGTGTCTCACCCCAGGTTCTTCAGAGTTGTCAGAAGCTGGTTTTCTAATTGCCAGTGCTCTTTCCTGAGACCCACCATCACGGGTGGGGCCCACAACCCAGTTTCCATGTCTGCCTTGGTCTTGGACTGTTCTATGCTCTCATACCCTCAGACTCTGTGTTTTGATTCTATTTTACAACTTTAGTATTTCGAGTTTTCTCTCTTTATTCACTTGGTCAGTCTAGCTAATGTTTGGCCAGTCTTGTTGATCTTCAAGATCCAATTTTTGGCTTTATTGATTTTCTTTATTGTTTTTCTGTTTTTTTTTTTTTATTTCATTTATTCCTGCGCTAATGTCTATTATTTCCTTTTTTTCTGATTATTTTGGGTTTAGTTTGCTCTTCTTTTTCTAGATAATTAAAGTGGGAGATTTAGTTATTGATTTTAGGTCTTTTTTATACACAGCTATACATTTCCTTCTAAGCCAAATCTTAAATTTATTTTATGAATTATAGTGTGTGACATTATTTAATTCATCTCAAAGCATTTTAAAATTTCTCTTGTGACTTTTTAAAAAGATTTTCTATTTATTTATTTTTAGACAGAAGGGAAGAGAGGGAGAGAGGTAGAGAAACATCCATGTGTGGTTGCCTCTTGCATGCCCCGAACTGGGGAACTGGCCCTCATCCCAAGCATGTGCCTGACAAAACCAGCGACCCTTTGGTTTGCAGCCCATGCTCAATCCACTGAGCCACACCAGCCAGGGCTCTTGAGACTTTTTTGATATATTGGTTACTTCTGAGTTTAATTTCCACAATTTGTAAATTTCCTAATTTCCATCTGTTATTGATCTCTAATTTAATTCTATGTGATCAAAGAACATACTTTGTATGATTTCAATCCTATTAAATTCAGTGGGGTTCGTTTTATGACCTGACACATGTCTGTCTGGGAGAGTATTCCACGTGCGCTTGAAAAGAATGTGTTCTGCTGTTGTTGAGTTAAGTAGTTTATCAAGTCCATTAGATTTATTTGCTTAATGTTGTTCAGGTCTTCTATTCAATGTTAATCTTCTGCCTAGTTGTCCTATTCAGTATTTGAAGCTTTCATTGTTAAATTGTCTGTTTTCCCTTCAATTTTGTAAGTTTTTTCTTCATACATTTTGGGGCTCTATTGTTAGGTACATACATATTTATAATTATTATATCACCCTGATAGATTAACTCTCTTTCCATTATAAAATGTTCTGTTTTATATCTATTAATAATTTTACCTTTAAATTAATTTTTTCTGATATTGTATACCAGTACGTATTATCATATCACTTCAGCTCACTTACAATACTGTTTGCATGCTATATCTTTTTATTTATGCACTTATATCATTAAATCTGAAGTGTATCTCCTTTAAACAGCATATAGCTGGATATGTCAATGTTTTCAACATGATAATATTTGTATTTTAATTGGATTGTTACTCCATTTATATTTAGTGATGCTTATGTGGTTGATTCACTCAGTTCCTTTGATTTTTGTTCTCTGTGTGTCGCAAGAATTCTTTTGTTCCTTTGCTCTCCTTCTTTTCCATTAAGTGGGTATTTTCTAGTAAAATTTTAATTCCTATAATAATTTAAAAACTATTCTAAAAATTTATTTTTATTGTGGTTCTTCTAGGGCTAACCCTTATCTGTTAACTTATCAAAATGTACTTCAGATTTACAATCATTTAATTCCAGTGAAACAGAAATTTTACTCATATATAGCTCTATTCTTCCATCTCTTCTTTTTGGGGACATTATTGTCATACATACTATGCTTAAATCTGTGTTGCAGACCTAGCCATACATTGTTGCAATTATGACCACATGAGTTCAGAAAAGTCTGTTTTCTCCACTGTGTGCAACCTCTGACGTAATTTCTCAGAGAGTGCCGCTTTGAGCATGTGCTTCCTCTCCCTGACCAACGAGGATGACTCTGATTTTGTCCAGGATCTCTTTGTCTATTCCTTTCCCTGACTTCCCCCTTAAGCTTCTGATTGGTCTGCCTCTACTGACATCACACCCAGCTCTTAGCTTCTACTAATGGTTAGTTGGCTTCTCTATTGTTTCCAACCACACCCTGAGGCTTAAATTGCTTCATAGGCTGATCCAATTAAATTCAGACATCTCTTCAAGATTAGTGCTTTGCCAGTCTTTGAGGCATGCTCCTAGAAGGAGTCTTCTGAACTGTGTTAACCCTGTTTTTATCTGTTAAACTTCCAGGGGTCTACTGTTTCACTTGCTGCTGTCATAAATCTATCAGTATCCTCTTTATTGCTCACTCCTAGCATCTCCATTGTTTTAGACAGAGTCCTTAGGCATAAACCTTTTCATAGCCCGTGCCACAAAACATCAGTCTTCTTAGGAAGAGTCACAGAGTTCTCTGTTCTAGTGAATTACCTATTCCCACCCCCTCCCACACACACCCAGGAAAAGCCTTTGCATGCCTGCTCTGGAGTTGGGGGAAAGGGTATCAGCCCACTTCTTCCAGAGCAAAGCTCTTGCACTGGGTAGGTGTGGTGGCCCCTGGTCTTCTTGGCTTGCTCCTGCCTGTGTGGAACCTCTGCCCTGTGAACAGCCTTTGGTAGGATGACCAGAGTCCAGTGCTCTTAGTATACCTGGTCATTAGCAGAGCTCCCTTGTATTATAAGCTTCGTTCCTGCAGCTCTCTCTGACCCGGACAGCTCTGAAACATGGTGCTAGGAGACAGGCGAGATGCCAGTAATCTTCCTCATCTAGGGTGAAACTTTAGCCATAGACTGGGAAGTTCTATCTTCTTGGCCATTGTTGCCCAGAGTAGGCTTCTGTCGCACTAAAATGGGGGTTGAGGGGAGGAGTCATGGCTCAAATGCCACAAATTCTCATTGTTTTTGCAGAGGTTTGGTAAATTTTTTGAATATATGTTTGTTTCTAGAGACATACAGACCAACCTTTGGTCTCTGGGCCACACTGGAAGGAGAAGAGTTGTCTTGGGCCACACATTAAACACATAAACACTAAAAAAAAAACTGATGAGCAAAAAAAAGGTTTTACGTAAATTTATGATTGTGTGCTGGGCCGCATTCATAGCCATCCTGAGCCACAAGTGGCCTGTGGGCTGCCAGTTGGACACCCTTATATAAGTTTTCAGCAGTTAAAGTAGCTTCTCTAGGGAGGGAGCCCACCAGCTCTCCCCACTGCCACTCCAGAAACCTACCTGCTCTTGTCTGCTTTTTCTTACAGGAACGTAATTTCTCTTTTTGACCTGTTGGCACAAAGAGCTCTTAGCTGGTTCCACTTGTCTTCTGACTTTGGGGACATTTGAGCATGTGCTATGGGAATAGGAATGTCAAAGGCAATCCCAGCTCCATGCATTAGCCCTGCTGGTCTGACGACCTCCTTTTCTCATGGCCGAATGAAAAGAGTTCTCTCCTCCAGCCTGAACAAGCCTTGCTTCTCCCACCCAGAGAAACACACCTTTATCAAAGTCCCTGTGACGAGGCTTTATCCCAGGATTTTCCCAAGCAACTAGCTTCATTGACGTTCTCCAGGCTTTTGTCCGTGGTGCATCTATGCTACTTTATGTCTTGACTGTGCTCTGAGATTGAAGAGGCAGTTCCAGGTATATCACCTTTAAGAGGCACCTGCCAAGAAGCATTTTAAAGCCACTGGCTGAGGATCACCACCAATCTGGTGCGGCGGATTGAGCTTTTTTCCTCTCTAGGGACCAAAATGATAGGTAAAAATCTCACCCTTTTTAATGCTCTCATCCTCCTTGATAAATAATTACTGCACAGTTGATAGAAATGAGAATATGTCAATGGATTGTAAAGATATTTAGAAGTTCAAATACCTGCAGGACCTTGTAATGAAATCAATATGGAGATAGATGAGGAAAGGGATGTGCCAAAAATGACTCTTAGATTTCTAGAATTGTGCAAGAGTATATTAAACATTTTCTGGGGGGGGGGTTGAGGGGTGGGGGGAAGAGTGAGAGAGAGACTGAATATTCCCAGTCTCAAAAAAATATTCCCAAAAGCTATGGTGATGGGAGAAAGAAATCTAGGAGGTTCCGGGGTAAGAAAGTGTTTTACATAAAGGAAATGTTCATGTATGATTTGCTGCTGAGCAGTTGACCAAAGAAGCTGAAAGGATGATCTGATTCTGTGAATGAATGTCGTAGGTGGCTTTAACGGAAATTGTTTGTGTTGAGGAATGGGGAAGAGTTTTATCACAGAAGTTTGAGGAATGAGTGGGAGGTGACTTGGTGGAGACAGGTACGTGTAGAGATGCCTGATACAAATCCTTTCCCTTTTAAAGCCAGGGAAGACATGTAGAGACTAGGAAGTTCAGCACAAGCAGGGACAAGGGCGTTACAGACTAACTCATCTACTGCATGGGATGAGCAGAGTAAAAGTATTGGAAGTAGACAGACATCCTAATATTTATTACCTGTGTAAACTCCATTTAAGCAAGACATTTATTCTCTCTGTGCCTCAGTTTTCTCATCTACAGATGGGAGTAATTAAACCTACACTGAAAGCTTCCCATGATAAATAAAATCGACCGTACTTAAGTGGTAATGTTTCTCTCCTTCCTTCCACGCCCCAGTTTGCTTACCCTATTTCATTTCAAATGTTTATGAAGACGTTATTAATGTTCTGTGCACAGCCCCCTCTGCAAGAACACTGGTTGTCCAGTTCAGGTCATCTAGACAATAGACAATGTTTTTGAGCATCCATGTGAACAAAGAGAATATTTGAAGGGTTTGTGCATGGAAGTGACACAGACTTATATAAAATATGATTGTTACGTCCACTTGTAGGGACAATCGAAGGGAATGTGAAGGAGCCCATGTGTGACCCAGGACACGCAGGTTAGTGTCCTGGGGATGGAAGCTGTTGTGGAAGAGAAGAAAATGAATCAATGTGGGAAACATTAGACAGGAGAGTGGACAGACGTGGGCATTGACTAGAGCCAGTGGGTATGTGGGAAAAAAGTGAGACCAGGAGGACACTAAACATTTTGGAAGGATGAGCAGTGCCATTCGCTGAGAGGCAGCTCGACTGGTCACATGACCACTGTTTCTGCAAAGCTGTATGTTGAGAACAAAACAGCGGTGACATACCCCATGTAAATTTAGAGAATTTCTAACAATGGTGTATTACTTGAGTTAAATGCACTCTTTGCATGATCTGCATAGAAGAACATGAAATACACAAAAAAGTCTATAAAAGTTTTAGAAAGTAACGCACTGAGGTGTTCCAGAACCAAGTATTGCCATATTCAATTTCACAGAAAATGTTTCTCTGAATCCTGCCAATCATGTACAAGCTCCATGTGTTTTGACACGTGTCACTTACAGGAAAAGTTGCTGCAGGAAGTTAGCAGCCTTCCCCACGCTCTCTGCAGCCCGGGAAGGCTCAGCTATGGCTACTGTGGGTGAACAGCGGGAACAACGTGAGAGTCCACCGAGCGCTTTTTCTTCTGTCTGTGTTTTGACTGTCATCCTTTCAGAAGGGATGGATTGTAACAAAAGGAATGGGTTTTCCTGTGGCTAGATGGGCCTGGGAGGTTTGAAAAGTAAATCATTGAAGGGGTTTATGATGAGATTGAAATATATTATTGATATGCGGAATACCACATGGGTATAAAACAAAAGCAAAGCAAACAGAGAATGTCTCCCCACTGACCCAAGTGAGGAATTTCCAGATGCTGTCACAGCAGGCTCCGCAGATGGAACCTTTGCTGCTTCCAGGAGGTCAGCTTCGCGACCTTTCCTGGACACATGCGTGTGTGCACACACCAACACGCACAAACACCGAACGCATGCATGCATGCATTCTTCCACTCTCTTTTAATTTGGGGATTTTAAGCTTCTGATAGCATCTGTTGCTTTCCTGCCACGATTGACTTTTAGACAATTAGGTTGAGGTTCATGATGCATATGTGGTTTGAAGAGAAAGAAGCATTTTCCTTCTGCAAAGGAAGAGGAATTTCTGCATTAAAATTATGATGGACACCACTGGGATCTTTCTTTGGTGGTAGACAGTCTGATAGAATGTCAGAGTTGGAAGGGAAATCCGAGACCAAACCCTTAATTTTGCAGACACAAAGTAACCAGATTTAAGTGATTGCCATACTCAGGCTCAGGCAACTGCTGAGCTGCAGAACACAGTTAAACACACTCTTCCTCTTTTCTTTCTGTACTGATTTTATCTTTGTATCTCCTTTCCAGCTTTTCTCAATGTGAGTCTGAAGGGCAGTGAGAATTACCCCAAATATAAAATAATCTTGGAATCAGTTCTTTATTCACTTTGTTTTCTCTGTAAAAGCTTTTTTTTTTTTTTTTTTTTCCTGTGGTGGGGGGCAGGTTTTGCTTTCTTTAGATTATGTTAATTTCTGGGTAACCCGCCATTACTGAGATCTGTGTTCCACAAACACACCATGTGGTAGAAGAAAAGCCACCTGAGATTTTCAAAAATGAATTTCTACCTGTAGAGTTCACGGTTTAGTTATCTAGTGCCTTTCTGTTTTATTTGCTAGAATATGCAAGCTTCAGTGCACTCTTACTCAGAACTATATGTTCCTTCCAGCACAGTTTTCTTTTACTTATTTTCTAAAATGCAGTACATGTATTTATTTTCTGAAACCTAGTTTATGGCCCAGTATATAATTTGTACACACAAGTAAAAAAAAAATATCCACATGAGATAGAAGAAAAACATGGATTTTTTGAGTAAGGGTAAACCTGGTCTTAAATCTTGGCCCAGCATTGAGAAACTGAATGAGCAAATTCATGTTTTCCTCTTCTCAGTGACTCACAGGTTGTGGAGCCCCTAATGTGGGTGAAAGAGAAACTAAAATAATGCTTTTAACACACTGTAGGAATGATAATTTAAGCAGTTGTTTCCAATTTGCTTGGTTTAATGTTTCATCACAATTCTATATTTGGGCTAAGTCATCCTGTAATGAGAAATTAGTAGTAAAAGTGCTTCAAAGAAGGAAGGTGTGGAATATTACTCAGCAATAAAAAGGAATGAAGTCTTGCCATGTGCGACAGCATGGGTGGACCTGGAGGGCGTTGTGCTAAGTGAAACAAGTCAGACAAAGACAGACTGATGCTGTAGGATTTCACTTATTCATGGAGTCCAAAGTAACAAAAACAAACGGATAAGCAGAATAAAACAGAAATAGGCCCACAGATATGAAGAACAAGCTGATGGTTGCCAGAGGGGAGGAGGTGGAAGGATAGGTGAACAAGTATGTAATTACAAAAAAGAAAAAGCATTTTGAAAGGAAAAATACTCATAAAAAGTAGTAAAATTAAAAGCGTAGTGGTTGTTATCCTCTGGGTATGCATGAAATAGTTAGTTTTTTTCAACCTTACTGTAGTGTTGGGAAAATACATAGGCAAAGGAGATTTCTAAAGGAACTGGGCAGTTTCCCTGTTTAACTTTGTTAAACGTTACAGTCCTTGAACCTCAAGGCCCTCTGTTGGCTGGCTAGTCCTGATGCTGTCCCAGCATGTAAGGGCCACACAAAGGGCTGTGGTTGCCTTTCGGAGCTTAAGGCATGTGCTGTCCCTGTCAGTGAGGGAATGGCTTTACAGTTACCACCTGGCCAGCCTTCCCAATGACCCATCTAAATCTCTTGTTTTACAGATATGGGCACGTGAGTATTCAAACTCCACAGGAAAAATCAGTGAACAGATTTGGCACCTAGCAGGCAGATATTGAGTAAATACTTGTCTAATTTAAGAAAGTATATATCTTCTGAACCTAAGTAGATTGTTTTGAGGTAAAGCAGGTTAAGCAAATTATCAAAAAAAATGTGGAATGATAATGCTTGCAGCTTTTAAAAATTGTTATCTTGAGTTTTAATTTCTCTGGACATTTATTTTCCTTGACTTTAATTTTCTTTCAACATATAGATGATAGATAGACAATTAATTCCAAAACAATGGCAGATCTTTTCGAAAGTTCCTTACTAAGACAACTATTCTAGACAGATGCCTCGCTGTTTCTTTCTCTCTCTCTCTCTTTTTTTTTTTTTTGCTCAGGGATGAGTGATTGTTTCCTTCCATAGATTAAAATGAATCTCGAGGTCAGAACATGCATTTTAGCTCTAAGTTTCATTGATTCAACTCTTCCAACATGATGCACTTCAATACTGTTCTCATTTGAGGGGCTGCTTTTCTTCGATTATTGATTCACATGGTGCAGGATCTCTGTTTGGGTGCTTTCATGGGTCTGCTTTGGATAGTGGTCTAAATGGGAACATCGAGGGACTATTTTAGAGGTATTTTAATCTTTGCCCAAAGCATCTGGAACCTTCTGAGTAAATACGTTCCCACAGTATCATGATCTTTCTAGAACCGTGTAAACGAAAAGAAAAATTGTAAATACCAGCCATGGGATACTTGCACACCTAGACCGAGAGTGTGTAGGCCAGGAGATAAAGGATGTGTGTGCACTAGCTTCCCTGACGCAGCATCATCACAGAGAGGCTCAGTGAGTTCTACATGTGCAATGATCCGGGGGCCAAAGTGAGTTCCGAGCCGCAGTCAGAGACTGAGAAGCTGTATTGCAGAAGGCACTGCAGTTGGTCTGTATTTTCTTCATAGAGTGTACTTTAACCAGAAAACACATGCCTTTGTTGAGTTTGTGAACCAAATTAAGTAAATGTCTTTAGATTTTTGTAGTTGCTTAAGAGCAGCATTAAATTTTAGAGAGAAATGTTTGGATTTTTTTCCCTTTAATGATTTTAAGGTTAAACTTAATAGTGCGCATGAACTCTCAAAATGATTATTTGCTTATGTGAATATTTCTAAATATTAGTCGATGGGAATGAGATGAGCAAAATATCTAACTACAAGACTGACTCTTTTATTTTTATGTTTTATTTTTTTATTTTTTATTCTGGGCATTAGAAGTCATATAAGCATGCCCAGCCTGTGTTGGCAGAGATTTGTTTGTGTCTTGGATAAATAATAAAGACCCTAAGCAGATTAATGGACACTGTATTCCTCTTTCTTTCTTTTTCTCTTTCCTTATTTAAATAGTCAACAGTAGATCCTGCGAGGAACTGGAAAAGCAGTGAGTAGTCCAAAGCAAATAATTACCTTTTCTTTGTTTACAGTGAGGTTCAGAGAGCACTTCTTTGTCCTTTTCATTAAAAAAATTACCGATAATCCCTCTTCCTTCTCCAGAAAATTTTAACTGTAAGACATAATCTATAGCCGCACCAACATTATTAGCAAGAATGGACAGGACCGGGCATCTGCCTCGCCGCCCCTGTGCCCCCTTCCCTTCCAGGGTGAGGAATGTTAACTGCATTGTGCTGTAATGAGCCATGCCCAAACTACTGTTTTCTGGTCACTGTTTATTTGATTTCTTTATTGTAATGAAACTCAGATGGTGGGTGTTAACACTAGCAGTGTGCTGGGAGATCACGCTGGGAACCATTCTAATTAGCTGCAAGTGGGTCTCAGAATTAGAATGGAGGAAAGAACAAATTTTTAGTAACGACTTTAAATTGAAGCCCTCATTTATTTTCATTATGGCCAGACCAGAGGCAAGCTAATGTTTCCCAGGTCTTTCCAGGCAAGGCCAGTGCTCAGCTCAGTGGAGCAGCAGTCAACTGTTCCACGCACTTCAGCCTTCATTGCCCCAGGAAAGCGGATTTCAAGGTAAGAGCGCAGCGAGACCCCCGGCTAGAATTGTCAGAGCAGAAGATGAAGTGCACAGGAGTCACGAGGAACTTCTGCTCAACTTTGAACTCTGCTTCACAGAAAGAGTTATGTTTTTCTGAGTTCTGTGATCTGAAAACACCTTTTCCTGCCTGGGTGTAGTCTCGGAAATGAACTCTTTTGGTGTTCGCAGCAGAGCGGCCAGTGAATTACATTTTACCGTTCGGCACAGAACGGAGACCGCAGCCTAACCAGAAAACGGCTTGCTTTAACGAGCCAGTGTTTGCATACTGTCTGGATCTGTGGTATTCGCTTTTTTTTTTTTTTGGAAGCAACTAATTGGTCAATCATGTGAGATTTGAACTATCTAGTCATACTTCACGGAGAGAGTGTCTCTACATCCTATTTTCTATAGCACAGAATATCAATTTAATGGTTACAGCATGTAGCCAGATTCCTTCCAAAGCTTCTTTTGGGATGTAATTCTAGTACATGAATTTGTAAGACATGATTTATAAAGGCTGCCGAGGCCTTACTGGGGAAGTCACAAGTGCTTCTCGGCAGAGGCACCTCCTTGCATGTCTTTGCGTACTTATGTTCTCACCGCCCAAAGCTGGGGATTGTTTTAGTGAGAGTTTAATGAAACTAAAGTGTGTTATGCAGAAAATAGAGTGTAATATTTATTTAAAAAGTCTTGTCTTGCAAGTCTTTTTATTTCTGTTTTTTTTTTTTTAATGTAACAATGTTAATCTGACTTTTCCTTCCAAATGGGAGCAAATTACCTATTTGATAAGGTACTTGTACCTAAACCATATAAAAAAAACTCTTATAGCTTAATAATAAAAAGATATATAGCCTAGTTAAAAATATAAAAACAACAAAATGTTTCTCCAAAGAAAGTACACAGATATTCAGTCAGCCCATGAAAAGATGCTCCACATCATGGGTCACCAGGGAAAACTGAAACCGTGATGAAATAGCACTTACACTCACTGGGGTTGCCAGAGTCAGAAAAGAGAGACTAACAATCGTGGATGAGGATGGAGAGAAATGGGGACTCATGCTCTGCTGGTGGGAAGGTAAAATGGTGTGGCCACTTTGGAAAACAGTCTGACAGTTTGTTTAAAAGTTAAGCATAGAGTTACCATGCGACCCAGCAACCCTACCTCTGGGCATATACCTACAAGAATGAAAATGTACGTCCACACAAAAACTTGTACGTGGATGTTTAACAACAGCTCTACACGTGCAGCACGCATGCCCATCGGCCAAGGAATGGGTAACCGAAACAGGCTACCTTCATACAATGAAGTTGTATGAAATTCAGTCATAAAAGGAATGAAGCACTGATACATGATACAACATAAATGAATTTTGAAAATACTGTACTAAGCGAAAGTCAGTCATAACCCAGGTTGTGTGATCCCATTATGTGAAATGTCCAGAATAGGCAAATCTGTAAAGACAGAAAGTAGATTACTGGTGGTGTAGATCTGGGGGAGGGATAATGGAATTGGGGGGTGATGGCTAGAAGGTTTAGGATGATGAATATATTCTAACGTGGATTGTGGTGAGAGTTGCCTATATCTATCTGTTAATATACTAAATACCATTGAATTATACACTTTAAATGAGTAAATTTTATGGTATGTGAATATATCTCAAAAAAGCTGTCACAAAGAATGATTTGACCTTCACTTCAAAAGAAAATTTTATTTTTCTTTACTATATAAGAGAGGATGGGCCTGTGGAAAAGTTCTTTTTCAACAACCAGGCAGGTAGGACTCCTAAAGTTCCAGGATGGTATGTGGTGTTTCCTTTTCTTAACCTTTGCTTACCTTGCTCCTTTGTCTGGAATGCGTTTCCACTGTTTAAATTCTTCTCATTCTTGGCAGTCCACCACCAGTGCCATTTCTTCTACAAAGCCTTCCTGGGTGACCCTAGCTAGAATTCTTTGTTTCTGGTGCTCTCACCATTTCATTGGTAGCTACTCTTTCCTGTGTGTTCATCAGAAGTGTCCCACAGGTATCACGTAGTCCAAAGCCACTGTTTCAAAAGTAAGACAGCCAACGCCTGGGATGGAAGACAGCCTTCCTCAAAGTCACACGACTACTTGAGATACAGGCAAGATTTCAGTTCTTTCGAGACTCCTCAGCTCAAGAGTGAAGAGTCCCAACCCCCAAAGATTAACAAGGAAAAAACTGTCTATTTTCTACTTAATTTTTGTTAACATAAAATCATCATCTTGCTTTGATATACTTGAAATTTTTAGCCTGCATGTGGAGCTGCAGGAATTGATATTGGAATAAAGAAGGTCTGTCTGGAAGCCAGAGGATGATGTTAGATGAGCAAAGGTTTGCCTTTCAATCCTGCAACTTCATAACACTTTTCCGTCTTGTTATGAGGAAAGATGTGTGTGCTTTGCAGTGATACCCAGTTTAAATGGTGGTGGATTTCTGTCTGAGATGGTACCCATGGTGTTTATGATAACTTCTCTCTTGCATTGTATCAAAAGCATAATATAAGCTTAAGTAGTGAAAAGTAAATAGTACCTTTTTGCCCCATGACAAGTGCATTATAAATAGCATAGTTTCTGGAAATTGCAATATGGAATTTATAAGAATTACATCAACATTTTCTCTGGTTAGTCTAAAAATTATTTCTCAGTTTCTACTGTATCCTCAGTGCTGGACTAAGAGCCATGGCAGTTATAAAAATGGTACATGTTATGGCCCTTATCTTCGAAAACACTCCACCTTTTTCCTTCTGCTGCCTGCTCCAACGTGATCTGCAGGCCAAGGAAGTTGATTCTCTGGGCATGGGGCATCTGTCCTTCTCCAGTTTCTCCCCCTGCAAATAAAGGCAGAGGTATAAACCAGGCCAGTCTTGCTACTTCAGTCTATTCTCTATCAGAGAACCCTGAGTAAATCTAATCCTTTGATCTCACTGTGCTAGAATTCATTGTACCTCTTCTCTCTGTGAGATAAACTCAGAGAGGAGTCCTAGATTTGTCAAGGCCTTCCATGCACGATGCGTGGCACAGGACACCCCCTTGAGTAGAAATTCAAACTGACATTTAGACGCAACAGTATAACTTGGGAGAGGCAGGTCCTGGGGAAGCCACCATGGCCATCCTTGAATGGAGTATTACAGGAACTTATTATTATGGTCATGGCTGGCATTCCAGGTATTGGTTCTGGAATTAGATTATTAGATTTCAGCGACAAAAGTCAACTACATTCCAAACCAATCAAATTCCATACTGCTCCACCTACTGTCAGATCAGCGGTGGCATTAGATTCTCGATTCTCGTAGGAGCGAGAACCCTACTGTGAACTGTGCATGCCAGCGATCTAGGCTGTGTGCTCCTTATAAGAATCTAATGCCTGATGATCCGAGGTGGAGCTGAGGTGGTGATGCCTCTGGGAAGTGGCTGCAAATGCAGATTATCATTAGCAGAGAGGTTTAACTGCAGAGACCATAATAAGTTAATTGCTTTCAGACTCATAGTAAAACTCTATCAGTGAGTGGCAAGTGACAATGAAGCTGCATGTGGTGGCAGGTGATGAAGCCATCCCTGCCTCCCCTGTCCCCCACCCCCAGTCCATGGAAAAATTGTCTTCCACAAATGCAGTCCTTAGTGCCAAAAAGGTTAGGGACTGCTACTGTGTGGGATACAGAACACGTGTGCTTGGCATTTTGCTCTATGAATGGTTGTCCTGCCATCAGCTGGTAATGATAAATCAGGTGTTCTTAATTCTGTTCCTGCATATCTCATTTTTAACTTCATCTCACATCAAAGAAGACACTTTTGAGTGAATAGCTGCTGGCTCCATCAGTTTATCTGCAGATTCCTGAAGTCACTGGCAATGCGCACACACTTTCTGTTGCTTCTAAATACTGTGTGTGTTTCTAATTCTCTTTGGATTATTAGTCATGAGTGCTTTGGTCCTGGTTGTGGCTCCTAGGATGCCCCTCAGAAAGTGGTGGAAGGAGAGAGACCCAAAGGCCCCTCTTACTTAGTCTGTGCCATTGACTTGGCTTCAAGTATAGAAGCATTTCAGTGTGATCATTATATAATAAGCCCCCAAGTTAAAAAGGACATTTTTAAAAAGGACTGAACCAGGGCACTATCTCCAGGGGATTAGATTTTCTTGGAGACTTTGGAAGGAATAAAATCAATCTAAAAATAGATTTGGGTTATGTAATAAGAAAAGTATGAGTAGGAGGAAGAATTGAAAAATGAAGAAAGAAACATGGAATTTGGAGGAGTAAATTTTACTTTGGGGAGAAGTTGGATCACCAAATCCAGACTAAGGAGCTACCCCAAAACAAAAACCTTCCTGTAAGTGATTAAAAAAAAAAAAACAATGGTACCAGGAGAAAGGGATTTTTTAGTTGTGACCGTATTAGTAATTATGACAGTAACTGTGGCCCAGAGACACGGAGTAGATGACAGAAGGCAGAACTCAGTAAGCAGACAAACGACTTTCTCAGAGAAAACTCGAATCTGGAAATTAAGGCAAGACCCTCTTAAAGCTAAAACCAGAGACTGAATAACAGACTGCAGGAGCTACTTAGAGCAGATTTGGACCAAGTGGAGAGGCATTGCTGGAAGGCCTGCGGGCACCAGGAGGTGGGCATGGAGATGACAGCATTACTTAAAGGGGGCGGCGTGCATGGTCCACGCTGCAAAGAAACATGCTCTTGGGACTTGTAATTTATGAGTCTAAGTCAGAAGTCTCAAACTGACTGCATTATATCATTTTTAGACTACAGTAGACTCAGAGACATATTTTGTTTTGCTAATATACTTTTTTCTTTTTTTAAATGTATCTTATTGATTATGCTATTACAGTTGTCCCATTTCTCCCCCATCATTCCCCTCCACCCTGCACACCTGCTCCCACCCATGTTCCCCCCTTTAGTTCATGTCCGTGTGTCATAAGTTCTTTAGCTTCTACTTCTCCCACACTATTCTTGCCCTCCCCCTGTCTATTTTCTACCTACCATCTATGCTACTTATTCTCTGTACCTTTTCCCCCTCTCTCCTCCTCCCACTCCCCTGTTGCTAACCCTCTGTGTGATCTCCATTTCTGTGTTTCTGCTCCTGGTTTACTTGTTTGCTTAGTTTGCTTTTGTTTTAGGTGTGGTTGTTAATATCTGTGAGTTTTCTGTCTTTTTCCTGTCCTACTTTTTATCTTCTTTTTCTTAGATAAGTCCCTTTAACATTTCATATAATAAGGGCTCGGTGATGATGAACTCCTTGAACTTGGCCTTATCTGAGAAGCACTTTATCTTCCCTTCCATTCTAAATGACAGCTTTGCTGGATAGAGCAACTTGGATGTAGGTCCTTGACTTTCATGACTTGGAATACTTCTATCCAGCCCCTTCTTTCCTATAAGGTCTCTTTTGAGAAATCAGCTGACAGCCTGATGGGAACTTCTTTGAGGTGACTCTGCCTTTATCCCTTGCTGCTTCTAGAATTCTCTCCTTCATTTTAATCTTGGCTGATGTAATTATGATGTGCCTTGGTCTGTTCTTTCTTGGACCCAACTTCTCTGGGATTCTCTGAGCTTCCTGGACTTCCTAGAAGTCTATTTCCTTTGCCAGATTGGGGAAGTTCTCCTTTATTATTTGTTCCAATAAGTTTTCCACTTGTTGCTCTTCCACTTCCCTTTCTGGTACCCCTATAATTTGGATGTTGGGTTGTTTAAAGATGTCCTGGAGGTTGCTAAGCCTCTCCTCATTTTTTTGAATTCTTGTTTCTTCCTTGTTTTTTTGTTTGGTTGTTTGTTTCTTCCTTCTGGTTCACTCCATTGATTTGAGTTTTCCTCCCATCTCTATTGGTTCCCTGTGCGTTTTCCTTCATTTCACTTATTGTAGCCTTCATTTGTTCATTTAATTTGCAACCAAAATCAACCAATTCTGTGAGCATCCTGATCACGAGGGCTTTGAACTGTGCATCTGATAGGCTGGCTATCTCTTGGTCGCTTAGATGAATTGGATCTGGGGCTTTGATCTGTTCTCCTGTTTTGAGCCATTTTTGTTTTTGTTTTTGTTTTGTTTTTTGGTCTGGTCATGGCTGTTATGTAGTGAGGGGCAGAGCCTTAGGTGTTCCCCTGGGTGGGGCAGCCCAGTCCCTGGGTTGTGATGCTGTATGTGGGGGCAGGGTCAGAAAGGGAACAATGGCACTTGCTCCACTCTCTCTTGGATTCCAGTCCCTTCTGCCACTTTCCCCAAGGAAATTGGGCCCTTCTGGTGCTGATTTCTGTGTGGGTGGGCTTGTGTACATTCTAGAACCCTGTGGGTCTCTCCAACAAAATCTCTTATGAGGCTGGGAGTCTCTCCAGGCACTTCAACCCCCACAAGTGTTTTCAGTTGGTGCTTTTAAGCTTTATTTACCAGTGCTGGGGCCCTGGGTTGTGCAGTCTGTCTCACTGCCTATTTTCGCCTGAATTATCGGTGCATGAATGTGTGACCATGGTCATCCACCTTGTGTGCCTTGCTTGGTCTGCTTGTTGCCTCCCTGCACCCAGTAACTGCTGCCTGTGTGCCTGGGGTGTGCCAACTGCCACCTGTGCATCTGGGACCACTAGCCACTGCTTTTTCCTGCTTCAATCCCTCTCTGCTGGCCGCCGACTCCACCCCTCTTACCAGTCTGGGTGAATTGTTGCCTGAGTTCTGTACAATTCAATTTTCTATCTGTTCTGGTTTTTTTTTTTTTTTTTTGGTTCTAAAATTTTGTTGTCCTTAATTTTGGTTGTGAGAGGAGGCACAGTGTGTCTACCTATGCCTCCATCTTGGCTGGAAGTCTCCCCAATATACTTTAAAAAATATGCATTTTAAAGTAAGAAAAATGAGATTTCAAGTAAAACTGAATGAAACATGACAAGGATGGACACACTGACATCCTTGGGCCTGTCACCTCATAGAGCAGCTATGGCCCAGCAGTGGAAGTCAGTCCAGGTGGGGCCCTTTCTCTCCAGGTGAAGCATCCTCTTGCCCTGATTTTCTCCTTTAGGTCACCCATTGGTCTCTGCATGTATTTGGGTTTCTGTCACCAGGTTAAAAGGAAGATGTAGGCCAGCTGAGACACACTGAAGGGAGCTGGCCAGCAAATAAGAGCACAGACCAGACCTGGGCTAGAGGATGGACCGAAGGGAGGTCGTCATGGGTGAAGAGCCTCCTCAGCCAGATTTTGGTGAATAAGAGATGCTCTTGGCAGACCCAGAAATTGTTAACTTCATGACTTTATTAGGTGGATTATTATAAAACAGAATGCAGCAATGTATGTTTAGAAAATAAATTTCATGGGTCAGGCGCTCAACTCAATGCAGGGGAAATGGTTGAATTATGTGAGCAACATGCGTATAGGGAGTTGTCTGACCTGTGCCCTCTGTAAAATTATTCAAATAAAAGACAAGCTACATGGCTTTTTAAAATATAGCCAATCAACACCATGCTTGTAGGACACCAGTTTGAGAAAAGATGGCATGGCTTGAAGAAAATTTGACTCCAAGAGAAATAACTTTGAAAGACCTTGCAATCAAATACAGTAAGTGCTGTTTATAGGATATTTTTTTTTATTGTTATGTGGCAGAATTTTAAAAGTCAAATTACATATTTTAATAGTTGTAACAAATAGACTTTGCAAAATAGGGCTATTTTTCTTTGGGAAAGTGACTGCAATGAGGAACAGTGAGGCCCTGAGAATAGGATGTGTTCAGAGAGTAAATCAAAGGTCTTATGGACCAGATGTTTGTATCCTCCCAAATTCATATGTTGAAATCCCCAGTGTGATGATTTTGGAAGGTGGGGCCTGTGGGAGGAGATCAGGTCATAAGGGTGGAGCCCTCATGCGGGGTATTAGTGCCCTTATAAGAAGAGACTCCAGAGGGATCCCTTTCCCCTTCTGCCCTATGAACACACAGTGAGAAGATGGCCTACTGTGAATGAGGAAGCTGGCTCTCAGCAGGCATCCTGATCTTAGACTTGCCAGTCTCCAGAACTATGAGCAATAAATATTTGTTGTTTAAGCCAGCCAGTCTGTGGCCTTCTTTTGCTCTAGCAGCCTGAGCAGACTAGGACGAAGTAAACTTGCATGAGAGTAAACATCAGTATGAAGACAGAATGGAGTTGAGATGAGGGAGAGTTAAACACAGGTCAGGACAGGAGCCAAAGCAGAAGCATGACCAGTGAGAAATTTCAAAGGTCAGGGTGTCTGGGCAACTTTTAAGAATAAAGGTGATCCGTATTCACGGCTCTTTTTAATTATGCCTCATAACCTTCCTTGCAATCAAAACCTTCATGAAAATCTACGTACCATATAAATGCCATTTTTTTTTTTGGTGGGGAAAAAAGACAAATGGCCGAGTTCCATGTTTTGAGCAGGGGAAAGCAAATGTTCACAGGAGATGAGATACACGCAAAATGAACCTGGCGCAAAAGTTCAATGAGAAAAAGAATCAGAAGCAAGATAGAAGCATGAGAACGTGAGACTCTGGTGTTTTGCAGAAATCCTGGGGAAAGCTAGGCATAGACCACAGGATGTGGACGAGGTGCTCCAGCCAATTTTATTTAAATCTCAAAGGATTGGGTGACCTTAGGTGACATCGCCTTACAACTTTCATTTGCCTGGTGCAGCATATCTGATGCTGATTGAGTTTTCTTTCCTTTTAATAAGCTTCCTGCTGATCCAATAATAAGCTGGCCAGGGCAGTGCAGAGACCACCTTGGAACACCACCTCCTAGTGCGAATGTGGGAAGAGGCACTTGAAGGGGCTGCTGATTCTGGACTAAGGGCTTTCCACTTGGAATCTTGGTTCCAAGTTACAGTCCCATTAGAAGGATCCCTGAGGAGTAGACAAATGTGCACTCGTATCCAGTCACCTGTTGGCAGACTCCAAAGAACAGTGAAACAAGGAGCTCTCAGAATACCCGAGTTTATGGTAGTTGGCTGGAGTAGGGTTTGAAAAAATAAATATCGCCTTCTTCCTTGGAATGTGCAATTCCTGTGTGCCAGCTGATGAGACTGAAGAAATTCTTTTCTGTGAAACATTCCTGCACTGAAATCTCAGTGGTAAATAAAAAGGGTGTGTGTTTGTGGAGACTAATGTCTGCAGTTATTTTAGAAGGATAAATGGCACCAGGATAGATGTCTAGTAGAAAATGTGACTAAAATACTAGTGAGGTCTTCTATGAGATACTATTAAGTATGTGCAATTAATTTATTGAGGAGTTTATAAAACCTTTAAAAATTATACAGTTTATTTCACTTAGCAACAAAAGTTTCCTCAAAAGTAAAAGGGGGCTGAAATCAAATAAAGTTTGGCTTAGGTTGATGAGTCTTTCTTTAGAAATTTAGACTTGTTTGTTACCTTGCCTTTTTCTTAACAGTCTAGCATGATATAACTCTTATCTCATTATGACACTTACTTGGATATGCTGTTTGATAGTAGTAAAATAATTTCTGCTAAAAAAAAGATAAAGTTTCTGAATATTGGGTGAGCCAAGCTTGATGTACCTTTAAATTTGGCTCAGAGCAGGGCCAAGAAGATTTTAAAATTCAGCAGTAGTTGCTATTCAGAAGGTTGTTCTAGTACCAATGCCAGTAAAAACTCAAAGTGAAAGGTCTAATGTATCACACATTGGATTCGAAAAACTATGTTCAGAGTAACAAGGCAATCACTTCTTGGTCTCTCTCTCTCTCTCTCTCACTCACACACACACACACACACACACGGAGGAATCACATATTTCAGAAGTGTCTCGAATTGCTATTGACCATTCTGATGTTCTAAGCAAACAGGGCTAGTTTCTAACTCCTCATCTTCTCCTTTGCAGACACATATGAAAAGAATAAATTATTTAAAATGAGTAATTCATGCCTGAGCTATTTTGATACTCTCTTTTCCCATAAGTGAAGTATAGCCCATGTTGGGAGGTATAGTTCAAGCTGTGACATGCAGAAGGGAAGGAGAGAGTGCTTGAGAATTGGATTCAGAGCTGACCCTTAGTGATTTAACTAAGAGTATTATCAACAAACGAGATTAAATATGACATTGGAGGTCATAGGAATATCAGGAGCCTCAAGTCCACGATGCCAGGTTCCTCTGATGATTACTTTGGTGGTTTCTTCTGTGTTGATTCCTCAAAGGTCTATCACGGTGATGGCCTTACCAGACCCTGAGGAGCAAAAGTGATGTTAGAAATAGCTACCATAACCAGAGTACCCATTACATACCAGTCTCATGTTAAGAATTTTTAAAAATTTGTGTAACTGAATTTGTACCATCCTGTAGAGAAGATATCAGTATTCCTGTTCCACAGATAGACAAATAATGAACTAGATGAAATGACTCTTTCCTTTCTAAAAGTGTCATTGCCAAAGAATGGGTTTAGAGTAAGACTCTTTGATTTTTCACCTGATCCAGAATGTAGGAGTAGAAGTCACATGTGGTGAATTCATGGAAGGAGAATATTTGTTGAATGTGAAGGTAGACACGACTGTCCCTACATGAAAATGAAGAGTGAGATCTTCTAAAAAACAAATTGGAGTCAGCACGTTCTATGTGGTACATATTTTATATAGTCCCTATGCTATACAAGGGATATAGCAGGTACTCTCTGCTCTCCAAGTAGAATCAGACGTACGTTTTCTCAGCTTAGCAAAGGGGTAGAGGGGGAAGCATGAAACTGGAAGCATGAAACTGGAAGCCTGAGTTTTTCTCTGAGACAGACTTGAGATTTAATTCCTGCTCTAATGTTTATTTATCGTAAAGACTCCACTGATTACAAACTCATAGGTAAATTGGGGTCTTTAATTTAGATTAGAGATAATGTATTCAAAGTGCTTATTTTGTATATATACACATTATATATTTGCAAGCACACTAGTTATTTTTAGTTTTATTTTATCCCAGTAGTTAGGGAAATTTTCCAAAGGGATTTATTGTCCATTATGGTAGAATTTGAATGTATTTATTTGAGCCATTCTGTGGATCAATAATCTGTAAATTTATCTATAAACTTCTTGGCTCCTCTTTGTTCATCCTTCAGCCAGTATCTGCACCTGGGTAATAGGTTCCTTATATTTTTACCTAATCTGTTAGATATGCTTCCTTTTACTGCTCCAAAGCTGGACTACTAAATGCTAGAATCTCAGGGTTTGATGCCAAATCTGTGTTTGAGCTGGTCTAGTTTAGTTTTGCAACTCTGTCCTTTCGACTTTCATCTGTCCTGATTCCTATCGTTTACCCTGTTCTCAAGAACACTTCTCAGGATACCTTCTCTTCTGACAGTAGATCTTTGTTTATGGGATCAAGGACACCATGGGGTTTGATCATTAACATCCCCGCCAACTTTTGCTTCTCCATCACTTGAAGTTTGTTTACTGGATCTCTTAAAGCTATTTTGTTACTCTTGGACTTGGTTTAAAATTTAGATGGGCTTGTGGTAACCAAACAGCTTTCCAGATTTCTACTTAAACATACTAGGACAATTTTATTGGAAAAAGGCCTTTGAATTTCCAGTTATCATCTAGGTTTTTGGAGTCTTTTCGGTTGTACCCATATAAAAGTGGAGTTCTAGTACACAGATTTTTATGAGATATGTGAAAATGGGCATTGAGTACTTGATGTCAACTCAGCATATTGTACCACCTCCCTTTATCTGCCGTAGTCAAAAGTCAATCCATTTCACATGGTTAAGTGCCAATACTTTAAAATGTTAACTCTTAAATGAAAATAAAACTAGAATGGATCACACTTTACATAGTTTTTAATAGCTCTTTTGCTGACTATAAGTGAATAAGATATACATTATAAACAGTTTAAAAAGGAGCATATTTGAAAAAGTAAAAATCACTCATAATCTACCTCTTGGATGTTAGACTTCGCTGTCCGTCATTCCATATGTTTCCCTGTGCATTCACATATTGGAAAAAGAGCATCTTAAATGTACATTTTGTTTTAAAATCTATTTTGTCAGCTTTCTGGTGTATAATCTACAGTTTTAAAATACATAATTAATTTATCGACTTTTGTCCAATGCACATTCTTATAACCACCACCACAATCATGATGTAGAATAATTTCATCATCTCCAAATATTTCTCATATCCATTTGCAATAAATTCCCTCCCCCATCCTTGGCCCCTGGAAACAAGTGATCTTGTTTCTTAGTTTCCTTACTGGATTGTTCACTGCTGGCATATAGATACGCAGCTGAGGTAACATGTTGACCTTGAACTCTGTAACTTTGCTGAATTCCTTTGGTAGTTCCAGTATTTTCTCATTTTCTGATGGATTCTTTGGAATTCTCTGAAAATAGGATGATGTCATCTGTGAATAGAGATAGTTTTCCTTCTTCTTTTCTATTTGGATGTCTTTTCCCCCTGCCTGATTACCTGACCAGAACTTCCAGCGCACTGTTGAAAACCAGTGTTGAAAGCAGGCATCTGTGTCTTGTTCCTGATCTTAGGGAAACAGCTTTCGGTCTTTCACCGCTGAGTGTGATATTACCTGTGGATTTTTTAATAAATGCCATTTATCATGTTGATAAATTTTCCTTTTATTTCTAGTTTTCCAAATGTTCTTATCATGAAATGGTGCTGGATTTCATCAAATGGTTTTTTCTGCATAAGTTGAGATGATAGTGTTGTGTTTCATTCATTCTATTACTGCAATTTTTTATGTTGGTTGATTTTCTTATGTTGAACTACCCTTGCATTCCTGGAATAAGTCCCACTTAGTAATGGGGTATAATTTTTTCCGTACAATTTTGGTTTTAGGTTGCTAGTATTTTGGTGATTATTTCTACATTGATAGTCATAAGGGATGTTGATCTATAGTTTTCTCACGGTTTTCTTGTTCAGCTTTTGTGTCAGTGTAGTGCTGGCCTTTAGAATGAATCGGAAACTGCTCTGTCCTCCTTCCCTGATTGGAAGAGGATGTGAAGGGTTGTTAATTCTTTAAATGTTAGAATTACCAGAGAAGCCGTCTTTTCTTTGTTGGGAGGTTTTTGATTACCGACTCAATCTCTTTGCTTGTTCAACATCTGTTCAGATTTGTTATTTCTTCTTGAGTCTTTATTGGAAATTGGTGTGTTTCTGAACAGTTTTCCATTTCACTTAGGTTCTCTGACAGGTTGGCACACAATTATTCAATTATTCATTGGGTTCTATTATAACTCTCTCTATTTCGGTAATGTTGATTTTAATGTTTCCATGTTCATTTCTGATTTTAGTGGTGCCTTTTCTCTTTTTTTTCTTGTTCTAGCTAAAGGTTTATCAATTGTGTTGGTGATTTCAAAGAACCAGTTTTTCATTTTGTGATTCTATTGTTTTTAATTCTTTTTCATTTGTCTCTGCTCCATTGTGTAGTACTTCCTTCTTTCTGCTACCTTTTGAGTTGCTTTTATTTTTCTAGTTCCATAAGATTAGGGTTGACAGAGGGAGAGAGAACTCAAGCCTGGTTTATAGATGGCTCTGTGTGATATGCAGACACTGCCCAAAAGTAAATAGCTGCAGTGCTTTCTGGGACATCCCTGAAAGACAGTGGTGAAGGGAAATCTTCCCAACGGTTAGGATTTTGAGCACTGCTTCTCACAGAAGAAATGGCCAGGTGTGTTATTATAGTCTGATTCATGAGTGTTGGCCAATAATTTGGCTGGTTTATGAAGGACTTGGAAGGAATATGTTTGGAAAACTGGCAACAAGGAAATTTGGGGAAGAGGTATGTGGATAGATCTCGCTGAACAGGCCAAAAATGTGAAGATATTTGTGTTTCATGTGAATGTTCACCAAAGGATGACCCCCTCAGAGAGGAGTTTTAGTAATCAAGTGTATAGGATGATGTGTTCTGTGGACACCAGTCAGCCTCTTTGCCCCCCAACCCCACTTTCATCGTCCAATGGGCTTATGAGCAAAGTGGCCATGGTTGCAAGCACGAAGGTTATGCACTGGCTCAGCTACATGGACTTCAAGTCCCCAGAGACCGTTTAGCTCTGGCCAATCCTGAGGGGCCAACCTGCTAACAGCAGAGAGCACCCCTGAGCCCTGGTATGGCTCCCTTCCCCAGGCAGGTCCGCAAGCTACAGGAGGCAGGTTAATTACATTGGACTGCTTCCATCATGGAAGGGCAGCCTTGTTCTTACTGCAACAGACACTCTGCATACGCATTTGTCTTCCTTGCACACTGTGTATCTGCCAAAACTACCGTCCGTGGACTTAGAGAACGTCTTCTCCATCATCATGGTATTTCACACAGAATTACTTCAGATCAAAGAACTCACTTCATAGCAGAAGAAGTGCGGCAATGGGCCCATGGTCGTAGAGCACATTGGTCAGCTTACAGTGTAAGCTGCTAAGGGGCAATACCTTGCAGGGTTGGGAGAAGGTTTCCCCAGAAGGCTGCATGTGTTCTGATTCAGCATCCAATAGATGGCACGGTGTTTTCCACAGCAAAATTTGTGAGTCCAGGAATCCAGGGGTAGAAACAGGAGTGGTATCACTCACTTCTAACTTCAGTTACTAGCCAGCAGAAGTTTTGTTTCCTATTCTCGCGACCTTGCGCTCTGTTGGCCTAGAGGTCTTGGTTGTAAAGGGAGGAATGCTTCAACAGGAGGCACAACAATGATTCAATTGAACTGGAAGTTAAGACTGCTGCCTGGCCACTTTGGACTCCTTATGCCACTGAATCAACAAAGAAGGGAGTTACTACGCTGGCTGGGGTGTTTGATCCTGACTCGCAAGGGGAAATTGGACTGCTGCTCCACAGTGGAGGTAAGGAAGAATGTGTCTGGGATACAGAAGACCCCGTCAGGCCTCTCTTAGTAGTACCATGCCCCATGACTAAGGTCAGTGGAAAAATGCAGCATTCCAGTTCTTGGCACTACCAATGGCCCAGTACCTTCAGTAATGAAGGTTTGGGTCATCCTACTAGGTAAAGAACCACAGTTATCTGAGGGTTTACTGAAGGCAAAGGTAATACAGAATAGATACTAGGAAAAGATAATTATAAATGCCAGCTATGAACATGTGACCACTTACACAAATGAGAATTGTAATTGTCATGTGTATTTCATAATTCTCCTTATTTTGCTGTGAATATGTTGCATATGTATATGTCAAACATTTTTGTTTTCTTCTCTTATTCCCTTATTGGGTAACATGAGATATATTCACTTTATATCATAATATTTAAGTGTCATTTATTTTACATTGTAGTGTTTAAATTACAGAATTTCAAGAAGAGTTTGCATCACTCAAGGACTTCTTCTCTTCTGTGGAAGGGCTTAAATTATCCAATTCTTTTCTTTTTTCAAAAAGCTTTGGCTACCCTGCATCCTTTGCATTTTCTCATAAATGTTAGAGTAAGCTTATTAAATCCCACCAAACTGGCTTTGACAGTTTCTCAGACTTGGCTTAGTTTTGATGACCTTGATGGTTTTAAGGAGTGCTGGCCAGTTATTTCCTAGGAGCCCCTTCTCTTGGTGTTTATTTTACTGATGATGTTCTCATGGTTACACTGGGGTTACAGGTTTTGTGCAGAGGTAAAGTATCATTTTTATAACGGCAGGTCAAGAGGACCTCCTATAATGTGACTTATCACTGTTCTTGTTGACCTTGAACAACTTACTGACATAGTATTTACCAGATTTCTTCACTGTAAAGTTACTCATTTCCCCCCTTTCCATACTGTGTTTCAATAGAATGATGTCACTATGTGCAGCCCACACTTAAGCAGTGGGGCGTTATATTCTGCCTGCCCTCCCTTGGGGTGGATTATCTACATAAATTACTTGGAATTTGTGTGAATATGGCAGATTTGTGTATTCCCTCTCCATCCCATTTATTAATTCAGTCGTTTATATCACTGTGGATAATAATTTTATGCTGTGTGTTATAATCAATACTACTTCATTTTGTTGCTCCAATTATTCCTATTTTAGCCATTGGGAACTCTTCCATCTGGTTTCTGTGTCCCTTTGCCTTACTCCCCTTGGTGTGGTTGTTTCTGGCCCCTCAGCTGCTCCTTGCTCATCTTGCATATTTCCCACCCTGGTCATGGACAGCTTCAGCCACTTTTCCAAGGAGCCTCTGTCCCTTTGATAGAAGAATTATATTAGCAACAAGATCTGCATGCCTCGGATTAATAACATCCAAAATGCTTTTAATTTATATATTGTGTTTTTTATCTCTAGAAGGTTCCTTTGGGTTATTTTTATGTTTCACATTTTGTCGCATAAGGATCATGTTTTCCTCTACATTCTTATTTTTTCAGATTCAGTCAGTGTTTATTGAGAACAAATTATGAGCCAGCTATTTTCTTTTTAAATTATATTTTATTGATTGCTAAATTATACTTTATTGATTTATATTTTATTGCTATTACAGTTGTATTGATTTTCCTCTTCACCCCCCTCCACCCAGGACCCCCATTTCCTCAGGCAATCCCCCACAACATTTATGACATCTCTCTACTCTGGCTTGTGAGACTATGCACCGTTCCCTGTGGACTCTGGGAATGTTCTGCCTACGAGCTCGCTTACTTCTGCGTACTTCTTCTCCATGCCTCTGGTGGTTTTCTTGCACATGTGCACCAATTAGTAACCAGTCAGAGCCCCGAGGGGCCCCTCTGCAGACCTGCAGTGTTCTCACTGCACAGCCCTCTCCTCTCATGCTTGGCCTCCTTGACTTGAGTTCTCTGTTCCCTCCACTCAGTGAAATCACTGGCTCTCTTTGGGTTCCCCCTCCCTCCAGGGCACTTTGAAAAGGACCTTGAAGGAGTAAACTGAGACATTTTAGGACTGGCTGTGTTTGTTCCCAGTCTCTCAAGGATTGTGGTTGTCCAGTATCTGACAGCCCTGTTTCATGGGTTTTGTCTGATTTTCTCGTTGCTTATTGTGAAGAAGTAAATCCAGCCCTTGTCACGTCATATTCACTAGGAGGGAAAGTCAATAAACTATTTTAAATATAAATACAAATTTTGAGCACTTTCCATGTCATTAAATATTCTTGTGAAATATGATTTTAATTACTTCATGTATTTCCATCATACACCTGGTTCAACTATTTTCTCATCTGGTCCTTAGCCTTTGAACTTTGGTTATGGTGTTTTTCATGAGCAAAAATTCATATGTAGACAAATATAACAGTCTTTAGCTAATGGTTTCAGATTTTGTGTTTGTGATTAGAAAGGCAAGATAAATATTTGCCTGTTCCTTTTATTCTGGTTAGTGTCTGATTTTATTTTTTATATTAAATTCATTAATCCAGCTGGGATTTATTTTCATATATAATGTGAGGTAATGATTTATATTTATTTTTTCCAAAGTAATAAAAACATGAGAATATAGAAAAAAGCATTAAGAAGGTAAAGACCACACCCAATTCCCATTTTCTCTTTCCTCCTCTTCTGGGACTTTAGTAACATGCATTTTAGATCATTTTTCCCTAGTCCACAAATGTCTTTTTTGCTTCTTAATATATATTTTTTGTAATTTTCTTTTCCTCTCTGTTTTTTCCTGAGTTTGTTTGCTGATCTATTTTTTGTACTTTATTAATCTCTACTTCTGCTCTATCTCAGCTCTTGAAGCCATCTATTGAATTATATACTTATTGTATCCTTTTTCCCCTGTGAAATTCTAGAAAAATTATGTTCATTTTTTATATATATTTCAGTTCTCTCACAATCTGTTTTTTGGACATATTAATCATAGCTATTAAAAAGCAAGAACTTGACAACTCAAAAATCTGGATCACCAAAATGCATTTTTTGTTCCTCCCCTTACGTTATGGTCAGTTGGTCTTATTTATTGTCATTGTAGCTGACTAAATTCTGAAAATTTTGCATTAAAAAGTATAGAGGCTCTAGATTCATTCTCCTGAAGTGGATTTGATTTTAATAGCAGGAGAAGTGATCTAGGAAGATCACCTTTATCCAATTAGGTACTGAAACTACTGCAGGCTTTGTTTCAGGTTTTGTGAAGACTATTTCCTGTTGCCCTCTCTTGTAGGGCACAGCCCTGCAGGGTTTTCAGCTGAAAGCTTCTAATGTTTCCAGGATCCCTCCTCCCTTGGGTACCCCTGAGCCCTTTATCCTGGTCTCCTAAGTCCTACCAACGTTATGTGGGTCCGCCTGCCCTCTAACCACAATCACATCTTATCATTCTCCCTCTCTACCACCTTAGCTCTCCTCTGACCATTTTTTCGTTGTTGTCAGTGTTGTTATTGTTGCTGCTTAAACACACAGGATTTTCTTGCCTCGGATTTGTTGAGGACGCCCTCTGTTCTGCCCAGCATGCTTGTCATCACAGCACGCCTGCTTCCCACTCGTTCGGGTCTCAGGTTAAATGTCACATCTGCAGAGCACGCCTGCCCTCAGCATTTTCCATCTCATCAACCTTTTCGGTTTCTTCAAGGCTTCTAAAATCATTTGTTCCTGTTTCTTATGTTTGTAGTTTTCTGTATCTTCCTTGATGTAGAAGGGAAACTCCACAAAAATAGGAACCTCAACTATATTGCTTACTGCTTTATTCCCAGCATCTAGAACTGTCCTGTCCAATACAGGAGCTACCAGCCATATGTGGCTGTCGAGCACTTGAAATGTGGCTACTCCAAATTGGGAAAAAATACACACCAGGTTTTGGAAACATAATATACATAAAACAATATGAAATGTATTAATAATTATTATATTGCTGTATTGTAATTATAACATTTTGACTATATTAGGGTGAATAAAATATATTGTTGAAGTTAATTACACCCACTCTATTTTATTTTTACTATTTTTAATGGGACTAATGCACATTTTAAAATATATATGTAACTCACAGTTGTGACTGGCATTTGTTTCTAGCAGATGAAATTGACCTATGATAATTACTGACCAGGGAAGCACTACCCATTTTATTTATTCTTTCCCTATTTTCTTAATATAATAAGTACAAAAAATGTAATATTTTGTTCTTGGTCCAAATTTCTGAACTGTTACCAAAAAAAATTGACTATTGACAATATAGGTTTCTTTTTCTTACTCTAAATACTCTTAAACTTCAATGTTTTTGTTTTTATTTGCTAATCTGTTTCATAACTGTTTAGGTTTTTTTTTTTTTTGTATTTTTCCTATGTTAGCATATTAACCCTTGCTTTTTGCAATGTAAACCTCTGTTGAAATTATCCCTTTTCTAATTGTTATCGTTAACTTAACCTACCATGTGTTATACAAGCAGAAACTGAGATGTTGGGACATTTGTATCTTAATAAGAACAACTAAACATTGAGTGAAGCTTAAATTGTACTAAGAGTAAAGTATTTGAAACTTTGTGACATCTACTTTGGATGGCCATAGGTCACTTGATCTTTCATTTTATGAAAATTTTGGCCTTTGTTATCTAGACAACGTATCAGAAGGCTAAGACCTCTAAAATACTTCTTGGTCAAAAAGGTATAACTTTTTTAAAAAACAAGAATGATAATGGTGAAAGAACTGTTAGATAAGATATAATAACATTTTTCTTTATTTCTCATGAGACTGTTATTCCCTTGAAGGTATTAAACTGGTTTTGGATTTTCTTCAGCTAAAATTTTTTGATTGGGGTTTGATAAACTGTTGTAAAATAGCTGATTAAACTGAGCAACTTTCAGTTCTGAAATATAATTTATTGAGGGGACATATATAGAAACAGTTACACTTTCAAAACATTCACATGAATAGGCAGACATATACATGAAAATTAAGGTATGTTTTTAGAAGGCAGCTTAAACACCTAAAAGTTTAGGGAAAAGTAGTGGAACATATGAGCTGTGATTTTATTATTTAAAGATTTTTTCAGGAAATGGAAAAATAATGGCAAATCACACCCATCAAGTTCCAGTAACTCAAAACATTTATTCTCGGTCTATAAGGGACTAAAACAGGACCTTTTATTCTTGGAGTGACATTTTGCTGCTGGTCTTGTAAGGAAAGCTGAATTTTTCCTTCTTATTTTCTCTCTAATGAGGATGTAGTATCTGGGTTTAGACTAACCTGATTGTGGGGGCTGCTTGGTCACCGGGAAAAGGATGTAGTTGGAAAGAGCCTTAGTCACAAATCATAAAATTCATTTGTTGGTTCATAGATAATTATCACAACAGCTGCTGAATGTTAAAAAGCTGTAAATATTGCCCGTGTTTATTTATGGGAACTTTATGTAAGTAAAAATGAGGACTTGGGGTTGGATAAGAAAATATTTCCTCACTATTTTAAGGTTCTAATTTGCCCCACAAAATTAAATTAGGAAGATTGTAAAAAAAAAAAAGCAACATCTATTTAAAAATATTGCAGAATTTTAATCTTTAAAAAGGGGCTCAGATTTTGATTAAGGCAAGAGTTGGGCCAGTTTTCATTTCAATTGGGAAAATACAACTTAGTTCGAAAAAGTCTCAAAAGAAGGTGTAAAATAATTGGAACTTTGGAATAACAAATCAAGACAGGGAGACTGTGCAAAGAGTTAGTCTCGAGCAAGACCACAAATTATCAGGGTATCAAAATATCTGCTCAGGGTCCCAAAACTATTTAAGATGAAAATAACTTGAAGGCAAAGCCTCTGGAGCAAGAAAAAAAAAAATCTGAAACTTGAAAACTAATTGCCTTCAATTCATGGATTAGAAGGCTGGCTGACCAAACACATTTACCAGCCAAAAAGCTCTACTTTTCTAATAAGAAACAAAACCTTCTCTTCTTAAGATTACCTCCTCTAGCTATATAGATTCAGCATGGCCATGCATTGCTACTTTTTTATGTTAAATAGGTAGATTTTAGCGCTTGTGAGCAAGGGCATGGGAACTTAAGACCAGACTGCTTAGTTTCAAGGTTCTGGGAATTTTTAAAATTTATAGAGATAATTGAAGGAAATGTTTTTCTGTTAATGTTTTCAATTGATCATGAATAAGTAGTCTTATTTGTGTGTGTGTGTGTGTGTATGATATCTTGCCATACATGTCGGGGACCTTATTTATATCCATCTGTTTAAATATCAATAAGCTGTTGTTTAGATGTGTCTCACATAGGATTTCTGAAGGGTTGTCAAAGAGAGAAGACTCATATGCAAGACTTTCTTCCCAACTACCTTGCACACTGTAGCTGTGGGAAGTGTTTGGCTGTAAAGAACAGCATATCCTACCAAGGGGGCTTCATTCTCCTCATATAACAAGAACATGGGGCTGATTCACTGTTTCAACAAAAATCACAAAAAACCTCCATGCTTTCTCTCTTTCTGCTCCACTATTTCAAACATCCTTCATTTTGACTCTTGGTCATAACATGACTTCTGAAGACATGGGGGAAGGGAAAGAGGGCAAGCTGGTCATCCCCGTTTGCTGGTTCATCATGAGCTTTCCCATAAGTCCCTTTCCCATAATCCCTAGTTTCATTGAACGCAGTGGGTCACATGGCCGCTGCAGCTACAAGGGAGGTAGTAGTGAGGAACAAAATTAAAGATTGGGCCCCAAAATGTCTGGCTCAGGGCACCTGCCATCCAGATGGCGATCAGGATGTGTTATCAGCAAAGGAGGAGTCAATGAACACCTGGTAGGAAGTGTCCCAGGCATATCATGGGCAGTAAGATTTGAGGCTCTTAAAGTTTTCCTGAAAATGGTGTGTGGTATATGGTGTTAACCCTGCTTTCTTTTAAGCTACCTTTTGTAATTTCATTACAAAATTGATGTTTCCAATGTAATGCGCAAGTGATATCTTGACTAAGTCATTGAAGGATTGAGATGTGTATTATAGAATTGTACACTTGAAACCTATATAATTTTATTAACGAATGTCTCCCCAATAAATTCAGTAAAAAAGAATTGAGATGGGTAAAAAAGAAAAATCTTCACAGTAGGGTTTACACCTCTCAGATCTTCTATTGTGTATAATCCCTTTAATATTTATAAAACCTCCCAGGCTATTTGTAGGATGGCCTGCTACATAATCCCCTAAACTCCTTTTAAAGAGAAATACATTAAGAGAAAAAAACCTGTCACGTTATCCCATCTACCATACCCCCTGCTTTAAGCTAACCCTCTTGATATTTCTCTATTTACGAATAGTAAAGAAAGCAACAGCACTTTCTCCCAAATTGTTGAAAACCAAATAGGACTGTACCTGGGGCTAATGGGCATAGAACTAGCTTTTCACAAATGTTACTAGGAAGATTGATCTCAGTATCAGTCTCTGTTTTTTATATAGTTATAATATGTTTTCTTCTCTGTTCTTGGTATTCATTGCATCTTTACAAGTCCTCAAATCCCAAGTGATGATATAGGAGATCTATAACTAACTAATCAGCTATACAATTCCACCCCACCATAAAGCTCAGTGTTTCCCCCTCTAAAAAACAGGTAGTAGAAGACAGATAATGCAAAGAACATTGAAATAAAATGATCAGAACCTAGTACATACCATTTGGGGCTCTACAAGACCACATGGCATGCATATAAACAAGCAGTTCAGTACCACAGAGGCAAGGGAGGGATGGCTTCAAGGTGGGAGGTGGTCATTCACTCCGGATACTTTGGTCAGCAGATGTTTCTCTTAGGTGGACAATGAAAGTGTGCCAGATGGACAAAAGAGTTCAGGGGGAAATTGCAGGTGGAAAGAAGTATGAATATGAATATCCTGCTTTGTGGTAGAATTGAGAACTTTAAGTGCTCTGCCATAGCTGAAACTCAGGCTGCACTGCAGAGAGCTATTTAAGTTATGGGAAAATGAGCAAGTAGAGCAAAGACACGCATGGAGAACCGTGGTCATCCTATTGATGCAGTCTGACCTAATCCGCCATGGGTTAAGGACCCACAAAGGGTTCTCTCTGGAGTCTTAATATCATTATTTTGTGTTAAATAAGAACATCGTGAGGAATAAGAGATGAAGCCATGAACTCCAGATATCTAAATCAGAGGAGAACAAGACAATTAGGTTCAAGCTCTGAGCCAAGGCAGTAACCTGGGGATGGAAAAGAGCACACTGGTATTAAAACAAAACAAAACAAAACAAAACAAAACAAAACAAAACCAGGAAGTTAAAACTGATGGAGTTTTGAGGGCAGATGGAACAAGAAATATGGAGAAATTCTTCCTCTTTTTTGAAAATTTATTTATTGTTTTTATCCTCATCTGAGGACATTTTTTTCATTGCTTTTAGAGGTGTTGGGGGTGGAAGAAGAAGAGAGAGAGAAACATGGATGTGAGAGAGAAGCAATGATTGGTTGCCTTCTCCAACATGCTCTGATCAGGGATTCAACTTACAACCCAGGTATGTGCTCTGAGCAGAAATTAAACCTGCAACCCTGCAGTCCATGGGATGACACTCTAACCAGCTGAGCCATACCAGCCAGGCCTCTTCCTCTTTTTTGGTCTCAATGCTTAAAACTTTCTAATAATTTGCTGCCTGAAAAATCATCTTGTTTTCATTCTGTATTAATTAGGGTTCTCTATAAGGAAGAGAGGGAGAGAGAGAGAGTGAGAGAGAGAGAGGGAGAGGGAAGAAGAGAAGAAGAAGGAGTAGGAGAAAGAGAAGGAGAAGAAGAGAGGAGAGAAAGAAAGACTGAGAGAGTGAGAGATTATAGGAATTGACTCACATGGTTATGGAGGCTGTGAAGTCCCGCAACATGTTGTGTGCAGGCCAGAGAACCAGGAAAGCCAGTGGGATAATTCAGTCTAAGTCTGAAGTGTAAGAAACAGAGGGCCACTGGTATAGGTCCTGGAATCTGAAGGCCAGAAAGCCGGGAGCTCTCAGGCCTGAGAGTGCTCTGAAATAATGCTTTTACCAGCTATCAGGATGTCCCTTAGCTCAGTCAAGTTGATGCATACAATTAACCAGCACATTACTGAAGGTCACACACACTTTTTGGAATATTCTCAAATATCTATTCTGACATGTTAAAACTGTAAAGGGATTTGAAGGACAGGTCCATCGTTACTACTTCTGGGACATTTTACCTCTGTCATTAGGAATACTCTTCTACCTGCCAGGTATATTCCACAAATCTTTTTAGCAACGCTAATCATATTATTCTGTGTGTTACAGGTATCTCCTGTCCCTGCAAAGAAATGCTAATTTGTCTAAACTCTGCCAGGAAACCAATGACAAATAAGCACTAATCTTTATTTACCAGTCCTGCACAGCCCTTTGAGGAGTAAATTGCACATAGAAAATGCTCAGGGATTTTATTAAATGAATGAATAAATTCCTGGTGGAATTTGTCAACTTGAAAGTTTTAATTAGACAATTCAAAATATCTGGGTAAAGATTGAAACACAGCTGGTTTTATAAAATAAGATAAATATTGTAAGACAACTGTCAATTAGCTCTAATTAAAGAGGCCTCAATAGTCAAATAAAAAAATAAACAAACACACCAGCAATAATACTTTGCAGTGAAGAGGAAGAATAACTTCCTAACAAAATTTGTTTTTATTTGTTTTACTACTTCAGCTGTTTTCTAATTTTTGAGATTCCAAAGTACGGATAAGGAAGCAGAGGAAGGAAAAACCGCTGGACTGTGCTCAAACGCCAATTTGTTTCAAATGCAAATGGAGAAGGAGCAGCCCCCCGCTGGCCTCGCCCTGTCGTCCCCTCAGGCAACCAAGTATGAATCCCGGGACCCAGAGCAGAGCAGGGAGGTTGCCAGCCCTCATAAAACTGAATGGTGCCCCAGCCAGTATGAAAAAGAAAGTAAGTAGAATTCTGTTCACTGGTTACCATTCTGTACTCTGAGGTAATTTGTGTAATGAAAAGAAAACTGAGAAAGAACTGGGAAAAAAAAACGGATTACTCAGAAAATGGTATGGGGAATACTTTGTAGCCATCATGGGGGATGAGTGGATCGATCACATTAAACCTTTTACCCCAAAATATATCCAGAGAGATCAAAATCTGAACATACATATATATATATATATATATATCAGTATACACACACACAAAAAAGGAAGTATGTTATATCAATTATGTCAGAGTGGAAAGGCCTGCCTAATATATAAATTCCATAAACATCAAAAGTATAAAAAACCCAACAATTTGGTAACGTAAAAGTTTTAACAAATTCTTATGAAAATACCATAAAGTCAAAAATCAAGTAATAAATTGGGATAATATGTTTGTAAAGCATATTAGAGACAGAGGTTTAATTTCTCTAATAATATTTCATGAGAAAAGAGATATTTTTATTTTCCTTTATATGCATCATCTGTGGGCCTCATTTGTCCATTTTATTCTTTATTTTTTATAGGTATTCATTTGACAGATATGTCTGAACGTAGGAACTTTGATTTATGATTTATGATAAAATATTGGAAAGAAATACAACACATCTATATAAAGACTTTTTTTTTGTTAATTGGTTTTAGAAAGAGACAGAGAGAGGATTTTTTGTCCTACTTATGTGTGCATTCATTGGTTGATTCTTGTACGTGCCCTGACTGGAGGTCAAACCTGCAACCTTGGCAGATGGGGCTGATGCTCCAACCTACTGGGCTACCCGGCCAGGGCTAACACATCCATATAATAAAATGCCATTGTGAAAAAGAATTTGGCAGGCCATTGTTTATTGACATAAAACTGTATGTACGATATATTGTTAAGTGAAAGTAAAACCAAATTGCAAAATTATGCGTGTGTATAGTATTTCAACTGTGTTACATTTGTGTAAAAAAATACTCATATTTTCTTTTAAATGTATATGTATCCGGAGGGAAAACAAAAAAATGGTAACAGTTGTTCTCCAGTGAGGAAACCAGATGAATAGGGACTGCCTGAGGGGAAGACATTTGAGTGAGATTATAGCACCTTAGTAATTTTGTACTAAGCATATGAATATTCATGTTGGGTGATAAATATACAACTATAAATAACTTCATAGCCATTTTAGGCTAGGTTTTAACAGCCAGTGAGTTTGTCTCCAGTGTATAACCTAATTCGGTACTTCAGAAATGAGTTTTGATTTTGAAATGGAATTGGATTGTGTGAATTTTGTACCAGGTAGACATATTACTCATTTAAAAACTCATATTACCGTTAAACACTGGTGGTCATTCAACATATAGTCAGTATTTGATGAGTCTCTCCTGAGACCAAGACCAAGCCTGACTCCATTGTCTTCGAGCTGTGAATCTCACAAATACCACAGTCTGGCTGATGCTTACTCTCGTCCTTTGTGAAATGAAGATAAAACATTTCAGCCTAATACAGTTGTTTTGGGGCTTGATGAGGCTAACAAATATGCAAAAATCTACATGGTATGGACTTGGGAAATGTTACTGGAATTGAAGCAGTAGAAATAATGCTTGTTGATGGTTAATAATTATTAAGCCAAAGCTTAGGTAGGCATCATTTTATAGTGTCAGTGCAGTAGTATGTTGAAGGAACAAGCAAGATTATTAAGCATGGATGATGAGAAACAAGAAGATTTTACCTTGAAAGCAGGGACAGCTCAAACCTAGAGATGATGCTCTGGTCACATCTTCAGAACTGATAGCCCACATGAGAGATATCCTCCATTTGAAAAATGAAGGTTTTAAAGATGTTACAAAGGTAATTTGGTGCATTTTCTGAATATTACATCACACATCCAGTAGGATTTAAGACTGTACCCTTTAATCAAACACATCAACAATTTTGTAGGTAAACATATGAATGTTTACATTGATACATAAGACTATAAATGACTTTATATTCATTTAGGCCAGGTTTTGCCAACAGACGAGTTGGTTACAAACTTACAAAATAGTTTTAGTATTTTGTAAATAAAATTAGATTTTGGAATGAAATTGGATTTTTAGAACTATATATAAGAAAATGTAGAAGGAGCTCACAAGTTGATAATATTTAGTTTTAATTGAATAGCAAACATAAAGGACACATTTAGTGGATGGGATGTAGTTGAATGAGTCAAGGATGGATTCTAGAGAAAGTGATTTCTGAAGCTCTTTAGTATCTAAATAATATCACCATTTATTATGGTATCTATACATGGCCCGCCATAATGAATCGTAACATAACTCTGATAAGGAGAAGGCAAGATGACCCTCCCAAATGCTTATAGACAAGGGGGCATATCCAGTTATAGCCCAACCAAGAGGTAATTTCAGAGGTTGAATCAGATCTTTATGGACCTTACAATGAACATTTTGCAAAGGAGCATGGTTTAAATACAGGTCTGATTCTTACTACCAGTGAAAAGACAATTCAAAAGGGAGAAATCAGAGAAGGGAACCAAGTCTTTTATTCAGCACACTTTTATTGAGTGTGCCATGCAGAGTTCCAATCTGTGTTCTGGGATTCAACACTACACAAAGGATCTTGCCTTAGCAGGATGTACAGAAAAACACAGAAGGTCATTTCAGATCCTCTAAGTGCTATGACAATGAAGTACGTGAGGTCACTGGGAGTGATGGCAGGGATGGAAGATGACTTAGAAAGGGTGATCAAGGAGGCTCTCTGAGAAGCTGTCATTTGAGCCCAGATTTTATTTATTGAGGGGACCAGCCATAAGAAGAATGTTCCAGGCAGCATGCACAGTGAATTTGAAAGACCTGAGGTGCGAACAAACCCACGGGTGTATTTGAGAAAGAGCCAGAATGCAGTCATGACCGCTGCAGCGGAAGGCAGGAGAGGACTGGAGAGAAATGTGGGTGGTCATGCTTGGCCTGTGCGGCCAGTGGAGGGCATTTTGGTTTTATTCTACATGATATGGAAGCTTCTGTAGCATCTTAAAAAAGGCATTGATGCATGTTCTTAAAACACAATCTTGGCTCTCTGTTAAGAAAAGACTGTTGGTAGGAGTGAGAGCAGAAGTTAACTTGGAGGTTTTTGTGGTCATGTAAGTAAAACAGAACCATGAGAATTCACATGATAGCAGTGATGGGCTGTGTTAGGCTGGTTGTATTTTGAATTTAAGGAAAGATGACCCATTGATGAGTTTGATGTGAGGTAATAGAGTAAGAGAGGAATCGAGATCAAGTGCAGATCTTTGATGATCAATTTTGGTTGATGATTGAGGAAAGGAAAGACTTGGCAGGAAAGATCATAATACTTGGCCATGTTCAAGTAAGAAGCTTACTGGATGCATATTTCACACCCAACTATTGATGTTGATTGTACAGAAGACATGCAGCTCAGTCCTGGGAACTTGACTGTGGAAGTCATAAGCATATAAATGCTATTTAAGCCAGAGGACAATATAAATGACTGGGGGGAAAGAATGTATTAAAAAAATGAAAGAACTGGGGATGTTGAGGTTGAGAAAGGAGGAGGAGTAAAGGAGAATGCAGATGAAGCAGAAAGAAAAACCCCTGTCATAGAGGAGAGAAAAGAGAGGTCGGCCATACCAAATCCTTTTGAGAGGCAGAGTGAAATGAAGACGGGCAGTTGGCCACTGTGTTTGGCAACGTGAAGCTTATTCTTGATCATAGTACTAACTGTTTCAGTGGAGTAATGTTGATAGAAGTTTGATTGCAGTTGATTGAGGAAAACAAAAAAAGGCAAAGAGTGAAGAGAGCACAAACATACAAGAACTTAAAGAGTTTTCTTCTGAAAGTGAGCAGAGAAACAGAGCTGTATCTTGAAAAATACACCTTATATTATGAAGTCCTAAGATATTCGTGAAAATGCCTTGCGATCATGGAGTGATTAGATAAAAGTAGTTATATTTTGCTTCCTTGTAGTATGTATGTGTAGCATGCACTCATGCAGGTGTGTGGATGCTTCATTCATGTATGTGTCTGAGGAAGAATAAGAAAGTGCATCTGTGATTCATTCTGATGGGATGACCTTGAAGGGATCTGACCTGAAGCTCCTATATCCTCATGGATTTCTGCGCTGGATTTGGATCCCAGGCCCCTCTGCACACCTCAGCTTTTTTCAAGACCTTAGAAAACCAAAGGCCAACACACCTTTTTCCTTCTCTGCTTTGCCTTTCTCCCTGATCTCATTTCTAACTCAAAATTATTCTCGGATTTCTTTCCAGTCAAATAGTTTAATCTTAGTAAAAAAAAAAAAAAAAAAAATCCTATAAGGTCCAAATTGGATCCTGGGAGAAAACCAACTCATGTGGAAAGGGGCAAATTTTCTGAAAGGTGGGCACAGGGACCCACAACGGAATTTAGAAATAATATTTTTTTCCACAGGAATGCTCAGACTCTATGAATAGGTAGGTAAAACTTGGAAATAGGGCTAACCCCCTGTAAAATGTGTGACTTTTTGGTTACATTTTACTTGTAGGAAACTTTATTTATAAGATAATGGGAAAAATTAACACTAAATTTTACTTCCTCTTTATGGCAGCCATTCACTAACGTTGGTCACTCCTCCTGTGATTTGTGTCATGATAAGAGCAGCAAAGAGAATGAAGCTTTGGGGCAATGAACAGGGTCACATCCTTCCTGTCATCTTCCCATAAAGTCTGGATCAAGTGAGAAAGTCCATGGAAAGGCTGGTGACCAGGAGCAAACGTGTGAGCATGGAGGAAAGAGGAATGGGAAGGAGAGCACACTTTGTTGAGGAGCAGATTCCACTGGGAGGATGAAAGGCTGGTTCTGAGACAATCCCCTCACTCTTCTCTCCAAAACAGAGTGAGGGGAAGGTGGCCATTCCTGGTTGAAGCAAACACTGATGGTGGAGTTAAGTACCAAGACCTAGAATTATATCAGTGATTATTGAGGTTTTAATAAGTGATGAGGTCAAGTGACCTTGGTGATCTCTGGGGGCATGTTGACTTAGATTTGAGTTTATATTTTCTGGCTCATCAAGCATTTACCATTTACCAAAACAATGATGATTCATGTTCAAAGTTCATAGTGTGGCCTGCTCTCAGACAGAACGTGCAAGCACATGATACTTTACACTACTCCCCACCCACGATCACCAGTTCACTCCAAAGGTGTTCCACTTGCAGTAAGGACAGCAGAAAACCAGCCTTGGAGAACAGTGGGTCTCGTAGGAAATGCCGGAGCGCAGATTGCACTGTCTGGCTTTTTGTGGTTAAATAAGACCTCTGTTGACACTTGACTTAAGTGTGATTATCCCCAGTTGAAAATTTGAGAAGCAGACCATTTAGCAGTGGATTGGTGCCGCATGTTGCCGAGCACCCTATGAAAGTGTTCACTGTGAAGGGCTAGCACACACACCTGAAATTCATAATAACTCCAGAAGTGAGCTTGGATGCACTCCTTGTTTGTGGGGTTGTCTGACCACTAAATGATTGATGAGAGGCCTTAGTGGATGAGAATGTTGATTCACTGAAATGTGTAAAATGTACATTTCCTTTTTTTTTTTTTAATATAAACTACCAATGTATGGTCAGTGTATTTAAAAGGCTGGTAATGTGAGTCTTTGTTAGTGTTTCTCTGTGTTTTATTTCCCTTTGCTTTCCTGGAACAACTAACTCTAATGAAACCTGACATCTTAGTGCTAAAATATGTTGACTCTCCCACTCTGCCCTTATTGTACATTGAAAATGTGCATAAACTCTCTGCTAAATCACCAGTCTTAAAGTGTTTAGAGCTTCTTAGGTTTCTCAAAGGTGATCATGGGCCCAGCCTACTTGTTTTCTCATTGAAATGTGAGGCAACCAGATGTGAATGAAGGTAAGCAAGATTAGAATTGATATCTGGGCTTTGTGGTGTGCCTCCCTGATCTCGCCTGCAGGGCCAACTCATTTCCCCATGTTGACTGCCAATGGATCCTAAGAGAATTGCTCTAAGAAGATAACTGCCTTGCCCAAGGTCATAACCCAAGGGCAGCCCATAGTCAATATAACATTAATAGGGCAGCATAAAGGCCTGGCCGCCTTGCCTTAGTTAGGAACAACTCTGAAGGGCCTTTCTAACTCCAGAGCTCTCTCTGGGGTCAGCTCATGCTTTCCTTGCAATGCATTTTTGTTCAGGGTTTCCCTCTGCCCACTCCTGTGTGTTTTCACTCCTTGAAAGATGTTGATCTCCAGAGCACCCCCAATAAATGTACTGCCTGCAGATCTCCATCTTAGAGTCTGGTTTCTGGACCACTTAGACCAAGCCCATTTCAGAGTGTTTGGAAGATGGGCTAGTTATTTCTGAAGGTGTTGGAAGTGTGGAATCCAATCCTAAGCATGAAAGACAGCTTCAAGTGTTGGAAGTGGGGGACAACTCTCTGTAAACATCTCTTTAAGACTACGAGAGCTGTAACAAAGCCGAGAGGAACTGGTTGTAACCAGGATTTAATGAAATTGCTCAGAACTCAGGGTTGTTACTTGGGTCCAGTCCTCACTTTCTGGTAGTTGGTTGCAAGCAGGATGATAACTGGGGAATGGTTCTCAGACAGGAGACATTTGTTAAAAATGTGCATTCCCAGGCCCTCCTTACTGGGTCAGAACCTCTAGGACAGGGTCTGGTAATCTGCATTTAGTAATCATTCTGGGCGATTCTTATATTCAGGCAATTTGGGAGAATTAAACTATGACAAAAAAATTATCGGATGCTGCTATGCATAGAAACTATTTTTATAGAAATAACAACAAATTATCTGCATAGAGCACCTTTTGTTATCAGCCGCCTTACTCACAGGCTCTGAGGCCCAAACAACTACCTCTGCTGCTACCAAGAAAACCACACAAATGAAAATAATAAACAAATCGGATGTGCAGTTTTTCAAAGCACCATTTGTTCACAATGGAAATGAAGGCACCCTGCTGATAGAGCAGTAGAATCCCTCGGAGGCTGGAAAGGCAGATGGCTTGGCGCTTTCCCTTTGTCTTCCGGATTTGGAATAGGTGATGCTAAAGTAACTTTAATTGAACCTGAGGCTTGACGTCTGCAGATAGGCTCATGGGCTCTCCCTTCTCGGTGTTTCCTGAAATTCCCATATTTCTTCCAGATGACTGGTGTTCTTCCTTAGTTCGTTCCCTGTGTTGCAAAAAGCACAGCCAAATGCTGGTTAATGTACTATACATGTAGCCATATGCTAAGCTAATTTACCGCTATGGAACCTTGTGCTACTTTTTACGTGCAACTCATTAGAATAAACTATTTTGATGCCATTTCAATGTTAGGCCAAATATATGCTATATTTATTTTTTATCCCTTTAAATTATGACAAGTTTTTGATAAAAGAAGTTAGTTTTCATTGCAAGCAAAAAATTAAAGTCATTCATGTCATTCTTGTTGGTTCTGCTAGGAAGTTAGCCGTCTTAGACTCAAAAAATTATATTTAGTTACTCTGTCTTTCACAAGAGTATTGGGGATAGCATTTCCCCGCTTTTACATGGTGATAACTAAGAAGTCTGCAGAAAGTCAGCTTTATTACATCTATAGTAATGAAGCTTGCTTCGTCAAGGCTCTAACAATTCTGTTGGGTGTCCCATGGTGCCAGAGCCAAGGCAGCCCAAAGCTTGTTCTCTTTGAGAGTCTAAAGACATCACGGATGTTGATTGCTGATCCTTTGGACACTTGTATGTGGTTGATGTTTCCTTCATAAACACACTTGGTTTTCCTTAGGATCATTCAGCGGGTTTCTCTGCCAAAGTTACAGTCCTGGGTGGATTTGCAATTGCAAGATCAAATCTTTGACAAGGTTCTTCCTTTTCCCTACCTTTGACTTGAAACTACTTTGCTAATGAAAACTTTCAGTCTGATCATGAAGGCTTTAAAGAGCATTTCTACAGAGAAACAATGTAGAAGCTACGCTTTGCGTTTTGCGTAGGGAAAAGTGAGCACATCCATCCATTGTTGTCCAGAGTGTCAGATATAATGGCCAGTTTTGCTGAGTATTTGAATTGTTGGGCCACTTCAATTTGTCCCTTTCTGTAAGATTAGGTTCTGCCCTGGGTAAATTTACTTGTTTTTATACACTTGTAGATTCCAGCAACACACAGAGCATAACTATATAGAGAGGTAAACATTATACAGACGTACAGTACACAGACATTCATCAGCATGAAAAATAAGAGGCCTGAATCAAAATTTGCTGTGTATTTTCACCAGCGTTTATTGTCAGCAGACCTTTGGCAGTGAAAAAAAAAAAAAAACACCACAAAAAACTAGGGGGCATTATTGGAAACAGTGCCTTGAACAGTTCTTAACTTCTAGTTGAAAAACCAATAATCTTAATATTTTAGTTTCAGAAGGTCTAACATGACACCAAAATAACAGTTGTAAAGCAACTTTTATTTCCTTTCCATAATATCAAAATTATTAATTTTGTTCCTATATGTCTTCTAAATTATTGTAACTTTAACTTACATTTACATCTAAGGTCTAACTTGGCTTAAGTTTTGTATATAGTATAGTTTTATATGTAGGCTCATTGCTTTATTTATGGCTATTTAATCATTTTCACAAAATTCGTTGGAAGTATTGTCTTTTGCCAATGAATGGTCTGGTTTCTTTGATGAAAATTGATTGAGAGCCTATGTGTGGCTCTATCTTGGTGCTCTCAGTTCTTTTTCAGTGACCCATATGTCAATCTTTATGCCAATACCAGACAGTCTGGATTACTATAACTTTATTATTAATTTTGAAATCAGGTACTGCAACTGTTTCGACTTTGTTCGTATTTTTCAATGGAGGGGCAATTCTCTAGTTCTTTTCCTTTCCACATACATTTCAGAATCAGTTTGTCTATTTCTTTGCATATGTAAAAAGTGTGCTGGGATTTTGATTGGGATTGAATTCAATCTAGGAGAGTCTGGTGAAATTGTAGGTTCCCGGACTCAGTTCCTGCAAATTCCGATTGAATCACCCTGGAAATAAACCTTGGGGTCTGTGTGTTTAATAAGTACCACACATGAATAGGAAAGTAGGCCCTATGTTGCAAAGATAACACTTTGGAAACAGCAGGACTGGGTTTGAATAACACTCTTCCAGAATTGATGTTGGGGGAAAGCTCGCCAAAGAAGGCCTTAGTGTGTGTCTGCGTTGGCGAGAGCTTCAGGTTGAGAGTTGATGTGTGCAGGTAAAGATGGCAGGCAAGGACCCCCTTCACCTCTAGGTGCTGCAAGACCCCAAGTGTTTCCCTGTGGGCTGGGCTGTGCCGACACTTTAGGGAAGTGGAGAAGGCTTGGGTAAGGTTTCTCCTCCAAACCCAGTACTCATATGGGAAAGTTAGGTTTACTTTAATAAAAAAGAGAGATTTATGAAAGTTGGAGAAAATATATGGAATGTGTGAGTGAGGGCAATTTTGAAATCCGAGACCCTGGAGATTTCCTTAAAACAAAGAAGAGACCCATTTATCTAGAATTGTTTGGATTAAGGCTCCCTGGAATGGTGGGGGTGGGAGGGAGGGATTCAGACATCCTCAGGGATCCTTTCAGCTTTGTCTCCATAATTCTCCATGAATAATTAGCCTTTAAGGCAGTTAGCTCTTAGTCGGGTTTCTTTCCGCAGACGCTCCCCAATACTCGCCCCATGACACTCACCTTCCCTACTGCTAAATGTGTTTGGGAGATATTTGGTTTTCACTTCTCCAAGGATCTTTTTTTAGGTCAATTTAAAAAAGTTCCTTGACTGGAAACCAATAATGTAGAAAGTGTTGGGTGTGTGAAATTATGGCACACTCACTTGAAGAGTAACAAAGCAAGGGTATTTGTGTGTGTGTGTGTGTGTGTGTGTGCACGCGCACGTAAGTATAAACCTCTGAGCTTTTGATCTAGAAATCCTTTTCAGATGGACTTTAAAAGATTGTTCCACTTTAATGACTTTCTATGTGACTGTTTCAATGAAATTGTGTAACGCGTACATGTCTTAGAATTTGGTTCTTGTACAGCAGATTTTAATTTATAAAAGTGTGGAGGCTTGCTTCTTATTAATTCCAAATTGCCACAGTGCCTTTATATACCTTTATTTGGTGCACAGAGCTTTCTGGGTTGGGCAAAAGCTATAGAACATTTAGCATTTTTAGACATTTTTACTTTTCTACCATGTGATACAGAATGCCACAGTGTTCAAGAGCTTAGTCTTCAGAAGATAGCACGCTCATTTACAACGCTCAACCCTGACAAATGTGTTTATGAAGCTCAGCCATGTCATTTACTGGCTATGTGACATTGGTGACAATTTAAAATCTCTGGACCTTGATTATCTTGCCTTCAAAACAGGGGCTAAAGAAAATAATGCATTCTGCATGAGGTTGGTAGGAGGATTGAATGGTTGTAGCCTGTGTTTGTGCCTAGTAAATACTTAGCAAGAGAATTTATTATTAGTACTATTAGTAACTGTGTTACCTAGCATTTCTCACCAGAATCATTAACCGTTTTTACATGAAGCTTAATAGAAGATGAAACTTTGGATGCATGATAATTTTATATGATTTTAATAATGCATTCAGAACTGTGATCATGCTTAACCTGGTGATAAAGTTTGGGTACATGTTCATCATACTATTTACTTAGGGAACACAAGAAAAACAATTCTTGCTGCCACATTCCTTGGCGCACAATGGGGTCAAGTTGTCTGAGGAGCAACTCTGTCACAAATCTAGGCCTTAAATTTGAAACATCTGCCTTTGACTCACTAATGGTTAAGATGAACCTAATAATCTCATCCGTGTTCAATGTCTGTATTTGCAAGAGAGAATCAGAGGAAGTACATCTTGAGGAAAAATATTGATTCCCCTCTACCAAACTCTGTTGAAATGCACTGTTGTAGGCCTTGTTATTTTTAAGTGTCTGGATTTTCTTTATGAATTCATTAAAAATATTTTAGCGGCTCTGGTGGCCCAGTATCTCATTCCAACATAAACTTACCACTGGAAAGCACATACCATTTGGCTCACCTTTTCACTTCATGGCTTAATAATAATGACAAATTACAGGTGCTGAAATGATGTTAGATCCCTTAGCATAACTGATTCAGGGTTCATATTATTAGTTTTTTCTCCAGAACTTCTTAATATGTGCCCATTGCTCTCCTGATTGGCAGTTAATGTCTCACATGCTGGAATTCGGTTTCTATAACCTGAAAATGATACTACCTTTCCTAATTGGTAGTAACATGGGCCTGTCATTATATCTCATTTTCAACTTCTCTGTAAGAGTAATGTCTATAGTATTGAGATTTCAAGTGCTCTCATACTAGAGCAGACTCAATTACTCTTAAGAGAGGATGTCTCTCCTAATCTGTATTTATCTAATCTCTTAATTCTCTCCAAAAGACCATATGAAATATGTGAAAGATAGCTGTATAAAATATTCATCCAGTTTTTTAAAGTTTCTTTTCCAACGGTTCTTTGATATTCATTATATAAACTATAGCCCATTATAGGAATCTGTTACATTAACCTTGTATAATGTGACCCTGGTAAATTCACTGTTCAGTTCTCATGGTTTTGCTGGAGATTTTCTTTGGAAGGTTTGTGTATATGATCACATCATCAACAAGTAAAGTGCTCCTTCTTTCTTTACAATCTCTGTGGCTTTTTCCCCATTGTCTTATTATTGGCTAGGAATTCCAATACAATGTTGAGTAGAATTGGTCAGAACTGACACCTTTACATGTTTCTGTATTTAAGTGGAAAACATTCAGTCTTTTACTATTAAATATTATTTATATACCTATATGTGTGTGTATGTATATATGTATTCTTTATAAAGTTGATGAAGTTACCACTTATTCCTATTTTACTGAAATTATGTATCACAAATGGATATTTAATTTGGTAAAATGTGTTTTTTGAATCTAGTAAGATAGTTGTATGTTTTTTCTCTTTTATTCCTCTGACATTGTGAATTACATCAATTGAGTTTTGAAAATTAATCCATTTTTACATTGTCGTGATAAAAAACCCATTTGGTGATAATGCACCATCAAGTTTATATCTTTCTGAATTTGTTGAAATTTTGTTTGGAAATTTTGCTTCTATGTTTGTGAAGAAAATCGATCAGTGTTTTCTTTCTTCCAATGTTCTTTTATGGTTTTATTATCAATGTAATGCCTGCCTTATGTAATGTTTCGCAAAATGCTGTTTAGTTATTTTCTTTCTGAAATATTTTTTATGAAATTAGTTTTATTTCTAACTGAAATCTCTGATAGAAGTCACTACTAAAGCCATATGAATCTGGAAATTTTGGGGGGGAATGATATTTGATTACAAATTCTATTCATTAATAGTTAGTGGGTTACTTAGGGGGTCTGTTTCTTCTTATGTCAGTTTTGGCAAATTTGTTTTTCAAAGTATTAGTTCATTACACCTAAATTTTCAAATTTGTTAGCATAATTATTCATAATAGCCTATTATGATCCTTTAATTTCTGCAAACTAGTGAGTTGCCCTTTATTCCTGATTTTCATAATATTTAGTGTTCAAGGTAGAGGCTTATCAACTTTATTCATTTTTAAATAAGTAGCTCTGGTGGTATTGATTTTTCCATATTATTTCTGCATTTTCTATGCATTGCTTCCTGCTGTCATCTTCATCATTTCGCTACTTTTACTTATGTAGGGTTTAATTTGCTGTCCTCTTCCTGCTTCTTCTTTCTCTTCCACTTCTTCCAACTCTCCTGCTCCTCCTCTTTTTCATTCAATTCTTAAGGCGGAGCTTGTACCATTAATTTCAGACTTTTCTTTTTTTTAATATGAGCACTTAAAGCTACCTATTTCGTTCTAGGCACTCCTTTAGCTGAATCTCACAGATTTTGATATGGTTTATTTTCATGTTTATTCAGTTAGAAATATTTACTACAGCCTGTGATATTTTTCTCCATGAATTATTTAGAAGTATGTTCCTTAGTTTCCAAATATTTGATTTTACTACAGAAATATTTATTATTGTTTCCTAATTTAACTCCATTTTTGTCAGAGAACATATGTTGTTTGATTTTAATCTTTGTTAACTTATTTTAGAGCCAAACATACAGTTTTTCTTGGTGAACGGTCCATGTGTATTTGTAGAGTTCATACTCTGTGGATTTGGGTTATATTTTTTAATAAATTAAACTGGTTGGTAGTTATGTCAACCAACTGAATTCCTATCTGTATATTCTACCAAGTATTTAGATGGGAGTACTGAACTATTTAACTATAATTGTACACTTGTCTTCTGTTTTTTTCTTTCACTTCTGTCAGATTTTGCTTGAAGTAGCTTGGATAGTTGAAAAATGAACCACTAAATTTCTATCTGAAATTCTGATAGGACTCGGATAGAACATCATCTACAGGTGCCAAGTGCTTTTGAGTTACAGTAAGTCTTCCTAACTGGGGCTGTGTGTGGAGGGAGCCATGTGTGGGACAAAGCTCTCCTTGGAGAAGTCAGGCCGGAGGCAGTTGTCAGGAATGTTTACCTGTACTTTGCAGAAACCACTAATATAGACGGGAGTTGACGATGATGTTAGAAAGACATTGTGTGATATTCAAGCAGGTCTTCGGTCAAACGGAGCAGGGGATCCATGGATGACTTTGACTGTAGGCACAGAGACGGGAGTGCTTGCTGGCTGAGTGCTGACTAGTGTACGGAATGGCTATTAAGGCAAAAGGTTCATTTTCGGTCAACATTGTGTTAGTGCAATCAGATAGGCTTGGAGTGCTAAGCCACGGATGCCCAGTGGTAGTTATTGATCATGCCAGATACCAGGTCAAACTTGGAGCAGATTAATCTAGGTAGTAAATGTAATAGAATGAAAATGGCACTAATCTTTGGGTTTAGCAACTTTGAGTTCAAAATCTGTTTCTGTGACTTGTTACCTCATATGCACATAATTCTTGCTTTCTGTTCTTAGAAGAGATACTGGACTTTTCTGTGTCTGTTTTCTTATTTTTAAAACGAAGTTATCTATTTCACACGGTAGTTAGACGTTAGGTATCATGAAATTGAACATGTAAAACATACAGCTCAGCATATAGTGGGGTTTAGAAATGTTAGATTTCTAACCCTGTGGAAAACTAGACTTAGGATGACTAAAGAAAAGGAGGAGATGCAACTGAAGCATGCATGCTAAGTTGCAATAAGGAATTTTCTTTAAAAAAAAAATAGTGCTATTTTTCCCCCAGAAATCTCTAATCTTGACCCAAACTCTTCTCCCTGCTAGCAAAGTGAAATCCCACTGTGGAGAGAGGGTGATGTGCCCTTTTAGGCAGATGCCACTGACGGCCCACAACGGCTCTCTTTGCTTAAGAAAGCTGATGGCTGCCGGCAGCTTTGCCTTGTGGGTTCCTTGGCCCACCACACCACAGTTTTTTTCTGGGCGTGCAGAGTGAGGTAAATTATTCCTAGATCCTCAGAGAGACTTCAGGGTTGTTTTTGGTTTTCCTAATTTCTTACTTCACCCATTTTTGTAGAAATTTTTATTTAGCTATGTAAAATGATTTTTTAAAAATCTGTTTATAAATGTTTAAGCCTGATTATCTTATAAGGCTACAATTATGCTCATGTATGCCATTACATGCACCAAACACTCATGATTTTCGTTCATTACCTTGCAACTCTATAGTTTTCGTCTCCTTATTTGTACTCTTCTGTGGCCCCAAGTTCACAGCCATCTGCTTTCAACAAATCAAGAGTGACAGCACATTACTTGTAGCAGTCCTTCCACACCCTTCCCTGTCCCTGCACAACTGTGGTTAAATTATCTTTATTTCACTATTTTACTGGCTGCCAAAGACGATAGCAATCAAAACTGATAAATCCCAAAGTGCTTCCATTAACCAATCAGGGGCTGTCAGTATTGTCAAATCTTCCCTGAGAGAGGCCATTTTTGGTAGCTTAGGATTCCTGTGTATACGTCCACTGGGGATAGATATGTTTAGCCAGCTAAAAAAAAAGGGCAGGGGGAGCTTTTTTTTTGACTGTGCAGTTCATTGCAGAAACTAGTTCTAAGAGCCCAAAATACTACATTGTGCTCCTTTCAAAATTTAAAACAGGTTTGGTAATTTTCCTGTTGCTCCTTGCTTATTCTAGGCGATTACACTTACTTTTCTTAAATACAGTGAAGAAGAAACAAGCTTTGAAATTTCACACTCGGAGACAATCAAAGAAAGCAGGAGAGAATTTGTAGCAATCTGAATGTGCATCAAGAAACAATCACTATCAACAGGGCTGCAATGAGTGACACATGTTGCTGAGTGAGATTCTCCGCCACTCAACAGCACAGAGTTTGACATTTAAATTGCAGGCAGCCCTGGGTCCATTCCAGAAGCTGCCCGTGGTTGAACACAGTTCTGATCACTTGCTAGAGGGGTGCCGTGGGGGTAAAAAGAGGGGGAAAAAAAAGAAAAATCAAATTGTTCTCGGAAATCATGTTTAATGTAGAAATCTGGTTAATATTAAAATGCAATCTGCAGTTTTCAAGTATTCTATTCCTCAAGGAAAATATTTCCTGTTCAAGGGGCAGGAGCAGTAAGCACTCTCTTATTACATCACTTCCTATGTCAGGCCCAACTAGCATTCAAAATGTATTACTGTATTGATAATACTAATTTCAAAATGATGCTTTTTTTTATATATATATCCCGTTTGGTTAAAGGGTCTGGGCAAAATTCCAATCATATGGATCAATTTAGCTTTCGATGGTGCTAGCCAAACTGATATTTCATGCACCGTGTAGAATGCAGTTCTTCCACGTGCTCTAGAATAGTAGCCATGTGTCCTCTCCACTCGCAGCGTGGCGTTCTGTTTCCAGAGGTTTCCCAAGAGAGCAGCTCTCTCATGGGTTTTAGGAAAGAGAATGTCAGCATCTCCTGGGGGGAGAGACATCGCATCTTTCTCTACACGCACTCAGCCTTCAGTCTTTGAATTGCCAGGGAGTTAGGGAGTGCTTTCTGGAGCTCAGCTTTGTGCCATGTTCAAATCAACGTGGTGTTTTCCCTGTGGGCTTGGCTGGCTTCACGGCAGCTGCTCTCATCACCAGGAGGACATGTGGATGTAACCGCTGGTATTCATTCTTTCTTCATCCAATTTTTTTCTGCAGTGCCTTCAAACCTGAGAACAGATGACTTACTAGATAGAATGAAGTCTTTTCAGGTATCTGCCTCCTGCACAGTTACTCACTGTTCTTACCTTTTCGTTAAAAAAAGAAAAGGAAAGGACACACAGAAAATCAGTGTGGAGCACCCAATGCTCTAGACCAGAAGGCAACAGTTTCACTTGTGTCCAGTCCTTGCAGACCTTTGGAGTCAGCTGGTGGCCTGATGGGTAGAGCAGTGATACTCATCACAGAGTAAGCCGTACTCTGAAAGGCTCCAAGAGAGAAAGCTCACTTGCTTTTAGGTGCTACTGATTCATGCTTCAAATTTAATTTTTTGAGGATTTTCTCCAGACAGGAAATATTTTATGTTAAACCCATAGTGTAGAACTGTCCATATTTACTGTTTTTTTCTATTCATAAATTCTGTGATATGAAGTGAACATTTTTTTAGGATTTAACAATGATAACTTTATAGCTCAGCTTTGCCATAGAATATTGGATGCTACTCAACTATAATTAAAAATTGAGACTTTATTCATATCTATCTTCTTTATATTGTATTTGTAATCCCTTTTTTAAGAGAGGGAGTGAGAGTGAGGAAACAAGGAAGGGAGGGGAGAGTGAGGGAGGGGAGAGGGAGGGAGGGAAGAAACATATGTCTGAGCATGTTTGATGGGGGGTGGGATTCTAAGCTAAGGAAGCAGGATAGTATCAGTGAGGTGTGAATATGTATAATGTAACAAAGATGTTTGTGCTCTTTGACCTCATAATTCTGCTTCTGGAAATTTGACTGTGTGTCAGGACTAAGCAGAAAAGTACAAGCATGACCTCATTGTATTGGCTGACCTAACTCAATGGAGTCTATAATGGTTATAAAATTATAATTATCTAAATGATTTAGAAACATGAAATATTTGTGATAATTGAAACATCATTCTATTAAATGGTAGGCACAATGCTATACATGTACAAAAGGAGAGGGAGGTCATATGCAGAAAAAGGAAATAGAAAATTTTGAGACATGCTATTATATTTCATATCATGTAAGATAATTATCATTCTATATAAAGCATATTTTAATGAGAAATAGTTTTATAGTATTAGGTCTGGTATTAGATCAGTATGATTGGAGTAATAGATGAATGGAGTCTAGATAAAATGAATGATTGGGTTGCATGCAGGAGATCTTGAATTTTGATGAATCGGGAGATTTTAGGTCACACTACAAGGGATGGGCAAGTATAACTAGTTTTTTTAATAAAAGTATAATATGGTGTGAACTACATGTTAGACAGATGACTCTAAAAACAGCAATGATGTCCTGGAACTTAGGAGACCAGTAAGAAATCCCTTGAAAAAAAAAGCCAGCTAAGAAAAAAAAATGAGATATAATTTAGGGCAGGGTGAAGGGAAAACGGGGTGCATACATTGTCCAGACAGACAGCACTGGGAAGACCTGCTGATTGATTTTGACATGGGAAGAGAGAGAGAAGTGGGCATGAAGAGAGAACTTATAAAGGAAGTTAGGGGAGAAATTGATTAATTAACTTTAGGGTGTATTGAGTCAATATGTGAACATCCTCTACATTTGGAAATATTCTGTGGAGTTGGACATTTAGATATGAACTGTGGGAAAAAGTCAAGGTGGGGTACAGATTTGGGAATCATCAGATTAGAGCCCATGCTAAACACCATGAGAGAGAAGATGGCCCCAGACTTGAGAAGAGGAATTTAGCAGTGATGGAGGAAGAGATTAAAGAAGGAGACAGAAGATACAGACTTTTAACAACTGTTTTGGATTTCTGAAATAAAGGAGACTTTAATAAACTGTTGTGGGAAAGAAACCAGAGAAAAGTTGAATATATAAAAAGACAAAAAGAAGGATGAACTTGGCAAGATCTAAAGCAGAGGAGACCTAAAAGCATGAAGTTAAGAATCATGGGAAAAACTTGAATTGTAAGGAATGGGATACACATTTTTTTAAACAGGACAGAATAAGGAAGAAATAGCAGAGACGTTTGGAGGTGGTATAAAGGAGGGTTGGGGCATATGCGTTTTTTCAGTGTTGGAAGGGGAAGGCAAACTGGAGGTAATCTACAGTAGCTGGTGTTTGCAAGAGGCTGGAGATGAGACAAGAAGAGGAAGATTACAGAATAGAAACCCTTAGGAAACATCTTTACATGATGTTATATAGAGGAAATGTTGTTGGAATGGAGGAATGTAATAGAGGAAAAGAATGATGAAAAAGGAAGATTGGAATGAAAGAGAATAAAGGAGAGAAAAAGAAAAGGAAGAGGTGTCTATGGAGACAGATGGTTGAGGATAATCAGCTGCTATTTCCGGTTCTTTCAGTGGTATTTACATTTTTAAAAAATTGATTATGCTATTACAGTTTTCCCAATGTTTTCTTCCTTTATCCCCCCTCCACCCTGCCACCCCAACTCTCTAGCATTCCCCCCTCCTTAGTTCATGCCCATGGGTTATATATGTAAGTTCTCTGAGTCTTCTGTTTCCTATACCATTTTTTTTATCTCTCCCTGTCTATTGTATGCCTACTAATTATGCTTCTTCTTCCCTGTATCTTCCCCCCTATTCCTCCATTCCCACTCCCCACTGAAATCCCTTCCTGTGATGTCCATTTCTCTGATTCTGTTCCTGTTCTAGTTGTTTGCTTAGTTTTTGTTTTCATTGTTTTTCTTTTCTTTTAGGTTCATTTGTTGATAGTTGTGAGGTTCTTATCATTTTACTGTTCATATTTTTGATCTTCTTTTTCTTAGATAAGTCCCTTTAACATTTTATATAATAATGGCTTGGTGTTGATGAACTTCTTTAACTTGACCTTATCTGGGAAGCAATTTATCTGCTCTTCCATTCTAAATAAAAGCTTTGCTGGATAGAGTAATCTTGGATGTAGGTCCTTGCCTTTCATGACTTCAAATACTTCTTTCCAGCCCCTTCTTGCCTGTAAGTTTTCTTTTGAGAAATCAGCTGATAAGCTAACTCCTTTGAAGGTAACTGTCTCCTTTCCCCTTGCTTCTTTTAGGATTTTCTCTTTATATTTAATCTTGGGTAACTTAATGATGATGTGCCTTGGTGTGTTCCTCTTAGGGTCCAACTTTTTTGGTATTCTCTAGGCTTCTTGGACTTCCTGAAAGTCTATTGCCTTCACCAGATTGGGGAAGTTTTCCTTCATTATTTGTTCAAATAAGTTTTCAATTACTTGCTGTTGTTCTTCTCCTTCTGGCACCCCTATAATTTGGATATTGGAGCATTTTGGGTTGTCCCTGAGGTTTGTAAGACTCATCACTTTTTTGGATTCTTGTTTCTTCATTCTGATCCTGTTGGATGTTTATTTCTTCCTTTTGCTCCAAATCATGGCTTTGAGTCCTGGTTTCCCTCCTGTCACTGTTGGTTCCCTGAATATTTTGCTTTATTTCATTTTAGGTATCTTTCATTTGTTTTTTCATTTTTCGACCAAGCTCAATCAGGTCTGTGAGCATTTTGGTTACCAGGGCTTTAAATTCTCCATCAGATGGTTGACTATATCCTCATCGTTTAGTTCTCTTTCTGGGGCTTTTCTCTGCTCTTTCATTTGGGGCATATTTCTTTGTCTTGGCGCAGCTGATAAGTTGTAAGGGGGTGGGGCGTTAGGTATTCACCCAGGCAGGGCGACCCTCTGCTGCCCTTCAGCACTGCCTGTGGGGGAGGGGCCCGAGAGGGAACAATGCAGCTCACCTGCTAGTCCCTAGCGCACTTCTGACGGACTCTTGTGTGAGACTGGGAGTTTCTCCCAGTGTAGCAACCCTCCTATCAACTAAAACTCAACTCTGAGTTTTAGGTTCCCCTTAAGTCAGCCCCACCTTTGCAACCTGTGCAGCCCACTGCCTTGCTGCAACCAGCCCTGCCCCTAAGGCCCTTAGACTCGAAGAGGTTTTTCTCCACCAGCTGGCCCTGGTGGCCTGCTGCCTTATCGGTCTAGTTGTTCTAATTGATTTTTTTCTTTAATTCCTTGGTTGTCAGAGTTCCATACAGTTTGATTTTCTGGCACTTCTGGTTGTTTATTGATTTTAGATTGGTTGTTATCCTTTTCGATGTGTGAGGAAGCAAAGGGTTTCTACCTACACCTCCATCTTGGCTGGAACTCTGGTATTTCCATTTTAGATTATATATTGCTCAGCTGCTTAATCCAGAAACTGCCACATTCTTTTAAGATGCTTGAATGTGAAGATCTTTGGGTATTGAGTACAATTTTAAAATAATTATTTACCTGGTCTAGATAGCAGCTTGTTACTAACCTGCCCTGAGTATGGCAAGAATGAAAATATGATGTTATTCGTTGATATAATAACTGATATTGATTCTCTCCCTAATCAACAGACCTTTTACTAAGCTTACTAGAGGCCAGACAGTGTTTTAGTCCAGAGATTAGCAGGCTTTTGCACTATAAACAGAGTTGAGTAGTTCCAAGAGTACCATATGGTCCACAGAGCCTAGACTATTTATTAGGCTGCCCTCTACAGAAAAAGTTCGCTGAATGCTGTGAAATATGCTGGAGGTACATCAGGAAACATGTTAACACAGCTTCCACACTCATGGGGGCTTTGGCTCAGGAGGCATCCATTTTCAAATTGCGATGAAAATTTGTATATTTTAGTACCGAGCAATTGCACATAAAATGTGGTGCATTGAAAGGCAAATATCGATCTAAATCCAAACCATCAGGATGTCATGGTAGAAGCCAAAGAAAGAAATGCTGTTGGAAGACTCGTGGTTTAACTGATCCCCCCGGAGTGATGGGCATGTTGGTTTCCAGATGGTTTCCATGTCCTTAGACAGCAGCATCCTTTCTGCCTGGACAGCTGAGCCTGCAGAAAGGGGTGTTTGGTAGCATGTACTTTTCCAGTGCTGCTGGGTAGCAGATGATAGGATACAAGGCGTTCTTGGTCTCTTCCCAAATTCTCAAGAAGTTTCCATGTGGGTAGATGAGCACTGTTGATTTCTAAATTATACCTTCGCAGAAAGAATGTAAAATAACTGAATTGTGGCGAGTTTAAAAGAGGCAGCTAGCTGCCTCATTCCATTGAATGCTTCCTTTTCAGAGAGAACAAGAGACAGAGAAATCCTGTCTCAGCTTATCAGGTGCTTCCTAGTTTTAATGAAAAACTTGCTCCTCTATTTGGCACTTTAAAAAAAAAAAAAAAAAAAACTTAACCAGACTGTTTTCACCTTGTACTCCTTTGGAATTAAACACTGACAGACTTTGCTCAACTTAGCATGTCTGGCCTGCAGGAGGAAGATGGTTATTATATTCCAGTACTTCCGTACCGACTCCATGTATCAAAATCAAGTTGCTAATTAGTAGCTGAGGCAATAATCAGTGGGTGATATCCAGCTTATGACAAAACAGTGAGAAATGTTTATGTCAAAGAAGAATGATTGGTATTTTTTCTACTGTGACTCTTTTCTTTTTGACTCTAATTTCCAAATTAGTAGTTCATTTAAGTAAATACATATGACATCTGTCATTAGTGGCCACATGCCAAATTGTGTCACTTTTTTTTTTTTTTTTGGTCTCATCTGATTTCTGTATTCACAGTCAAGAGGGATGAGCTCTGGAACGAAAAGGAGCAGGCAGAATTTGTGGGGGAGGGAGGGCATGATACCAAGGACAGGCGAAATATTTTAGATATGTTGTCCCTGGTTGTTTTGAGTCAAGTCAGACTTTTGGGCTCTGTTGATTTACTTCCTGCAGTGAACAGGCAAGGAAGCAAATTGACAAACTGGTATCTGTCAAAACCATGGAAAGTGGGAAGAATGCCTGAACACTGAGAATGGGTGAGCATTTGAATGTTCGGTGTGGATTCTTGAAGCTTGCATTCAGAGGAGAAACTCTAGAACTGGAACGACTGAAAGGAATGACTCGTAAGGTCCAAGAAGAATTCATGCACTTGTGGACAGTACGGCTTCACTAAGAATGAGCAATGCCACCCCACAAAAGCTGCTGGGCTTTTATAACATGACAGTATGGCAGACTGTAATGTAATTGGCCTTTCTGATAATACTTAATGTTATTTAGGTGATGATGTTCCAGGTAAAGAACACTCAACATTATACGTATCCACATGTATGCATGTGCCAAATGGAAAGGTACCTGGAGAATATAAGGTATAAGTTATTTATGGAGCTATGTATTTCAGTCAAATAGTACATGCACGGAGAGTTCATTTTATAGCTTTCCCTTTTTTCTTTTCACTCTTGCACATGCATTAATGTGTGCGTTCCTTGCCTTTCCATACTTTATATAAATCACAGCTTTTATAAAGCTCTCTGCCAATGGAAAGTGAGGGAAAACTTTGTAAATTTCTTGGCTTATAATACTGAAAGAGGAGCTCAGGACCCAAGCTTAGCCTATTTCTTTATGGAAACAAACAGCAGGGGAAGTTGAAAATGGGATCATACTTTACGTGTTATCAATTAATATAACCCTTATTATCTTATAAGTATCTTACAAGTTACAACTTATAAATCCATGAGGATCAAGAAGAAGGAGAAAATGGTAGGATTTATTGTAGAGTATCTTAACTAACACAAGATTCTGAATTTACAGTGTGTATTTATCTTAGATCCACATATGAGATTCTAACTGTATAAAAGAATTCAGAAACTCCTTATGCTAATGCTATATAAAATGTCCTTAAGATTTTAGTGTATTGCATGGCATTGCTAATTGTCTTATAGCACAACAGTCTGTGAATTTGTAGTTATGAAATATAAAATAAACTCTATGGTATCAAAATCAAAACTCAGAAAGCTTCATTTTCTGATTGGAAGGTTGTAGGACTGGATAATAAAATAGCTATGCTCTAGAATTATTTTACCATCTCTAACCCAACTTGACTGCCACAACTCATCTTTTCTACACAGGGAGGATGACAATAACTCTATTTTGTACAGATCTGCTTAACAAAAAAAAAAAAAAATAGGTAAAGAAATCTGCAAGAAAGAAGGACATTGTGGAAAAACAGCATTTGTTAAATTATTGTGATATATCATGAAATTGAACCAACTTTATAATCAGTCTAGAACATACTTATATTCTTTCTGTTATTACTGCACATGCATTAATTTTATTCAACATAAAACAAATGGGGGAAGACAACTCGATTTTCTTTCCAGATGGTGTGAAAACAGCAAGGTCAAACTTGAAGAAAGGCTGTCCCTTTTTTACGGGGAACTTAAAATTTATCACCTCTCATTTAAGTTATAAAACTTGTTTTTCATATTTTTCCCCTGGATTTTTTTGGCTTCTGATCCATTGGAAGAGAAATGTATAGATTGTAGAAACTAATCTGCTCTGCTCCATCTGCTCTGTATTGATGGCCTGCCTCTTCCCCTACTCTTCTCCTGGATTTTTATTGATTTCTTTCCTTTTGGTTTCAGATCAGCATAGCAATATGCTGGAATGCCTAAATTTACTGGCAGAAGCCGAGGGCAGGCAGCTCATTTTTCAAGGACTTTGCAGTCTGTTCTCTGCCTTAACCTGCTCCAAAAGTTCGTTCTCATTCGACTTCTCAATATTTTCATAATTAGCTGCCCAGAATTTTCATAATTTGTAAACACAGTAAAATGGCTGTCAGACATTCAGTACGGTAAAAGTGGACAGAAAAAAAAGACCAGCTTCCTCAAACCATTTCCATTTGACTTGGGGAGAATGCTGGGCCTGTGCCCACGGCAGTTAAATGGTCAGGCGCACGACTCAAAGTGATTTTTCCTGAGGTGTCACTGCCACACACAAGTACCATGTGTTTTTTCTTGGCTCAGGCTGGCTCTGCTGATCTTCCAGAACTCTGAAGGCTGCACCCCCAGCCCCAGTTTACATCCATTTTTCTCTGCCAAGGTGAAGGCGGGAAAAACCACACATGTTTTTCTTTCTCCCTCTTCTCGGCGGAGCTGATTGCCTCTGGATGAACCATCTTCCACATCAGCGAGCATTGGTATTTCACCTGGCACAATGGCCTGGCGGATATGGCACACAGGGGGGAAACACACAATGGAAAACAAGTCTTCATGGTAACGCAAGTTGAAACAGCCAGACAGCGGTGCCTTCCGTGTTTGTAGTCCAAGCTGCTAGCTGGGGAACTGGAACTGCTAGTTGGGAAAAGCTAAGAGTAAGTGTAAAGGAGGGTGGAAAGGATCATGGAGGACCAGAAGTGCTCTCGCTCTGGACTGAGTGAGAGGGAAGGAAAAGAGTGGGGTAGGAGGAAGTCTGCAGATACAGAGGCAGGATATAGGCTGCTAATGCAATTTAGTTTTGCCAAATAAATTTAACTTTACAATAAGACATTAAAAAAGATGGTATGTGAATAAAACACGTTAGCTTGCACTCTGTATTTTCTCCTAAAGTCCTTTAACCCAAGTCAGCATTTAGACTGAGTTCAAGTTCACTAAAAGTTTTTCCAATCTTGCATCTGTACTGCGTCCTCAGCAAAGAACAGTTTACACAAAATTATGGCCAATGACTTCCTTTAAAATTATATATAGTCAGAGAATCCCAGCAAAAGTGCATATCAAAATAACTACCAGTGATCGTATCTGGTGGTGGATTATAGGAGATTTTAATGATCTACTCTTTATCTTTTTTCCTCATTTTTTTCTGTAATTAACATGGCTTGCTGTTAATTACAAAACCCAAAGAATATTAATTACAACTTTTGAAAAGCATACAAAAAGTCAAAGTCAACTAAAGCTGAGCTCTAGAACATTGGGGTTAGTCACAGTTCCCAGCATCTCAAGACTTCCCAGGAATCTGCTCCGCATCTCGGCCTGGGCCTCCTGAGTAAACACACCTGGGAGTCTGGCCCTGCGTTGTCTGGGCTGGTGTCTCACAGGGCGGATATTTCACAGGTCCTTACTTTATTTTAGGCTGCGTCTTCCTGGTCCTCTATGTAAACTCTGTCTGGGTGACTTCTTTCTGGGTTCGAAGCACTATTTGCATTTTGGTCTGTTCAAGATGAAATATTAATTTTTTAATTTACTTCCTAGGAACTAGAGATATGAACATCTCTATGCTTGTCTTGAAATTAATGTATCCCCTGCTGGAGATGGAAGTACTTCTAAGCCGGCAGCGTAGCTCTTTGGCTTGTGGGAACTTCCCACTCATTGCATCTCTCACACAGCCTGAAATTCCACGCTCCCTATCCCTACTTTATCATCCCCACGCGCATTACACACACCTGTGCACACACTACGGTCCCATTAGGATATAGGCCTTGGAGGCTTTATGTTTATAGAAGAGGAGGGGTGGTTGACGAATGCTTAATGACATGTATCCAACATTGTGGGTTCATGCAGGGTGGTTTCACTACCCTAAAATCCTGTATCCCACATATTCATCCCTCCTTCCCCTCTCACTTGGGGAATTTCTTTCTCATTGTGAATTGGGGTTGCTCATTTTGCAGTGATCCTTTCATTGGCACATGGAAAGGTTTTAGCCTATTCTGTGGTAGCCCACGTGCCTCAACCCTGGTGTGGCCGCTTCAACTGAGCAACTCTGCTGAGTCCTAAGCAGAGCTTTGCTAATCCTCAGAGCAGGTAATAAGAAACTGCAATCTGGTCCTCCTAAGCAAACCAAGTTATTCTTGAGACATAGTCACTTGCTGTTCTAATTGAGGTTCTCAGGGGACATATATGCTGTGTCAGTAACTTACTTCCTTGATTCTGAAATCAAGTGAGGCAGTGATTTCTTTTAAGATGAATTTGTCCTTAACTTTGTGCGTCTCCTTGGGGAAGAATGCTTCATCAGAACTCTAGAGTGGGTACAACGTCAAAGAAGAATAGAGTATGTTTTATTGCAGTTCAGGAACACAGTGGACGGAACTAATGTACATGCCCTGCTAGCTATAAATTCACTCTCCGTTCACGATGCAGAAGATGATGTGGGTTGGTGACATTGTTGCACCCTCTTTGGAAAATGTGATCTGCTAATAGCTTCCCAGGAGAACTCCTGGGACTCTTTGTCTGAGGGAGGCCTCTGGACACTGGACCTTGAGCTGCTTACATGCAAGATAGGCTGGAAATGCCAGAAGTGACCAACCCCGGCCACCACTCTTGCCCAAACACAGAAGGGAGGAGGTGAGCAATACTGTAGCTCCATCTCCTCTTTGGGGGATAAATGAATTACATTTTATGCTGCCTCTCAGAGTCGCCCAAACTGGATTGAGCCCCGGTTGCTCACCACATTCAACCATTGATGGAGCCTAGACGTGCTGAAAATAAAGAGCCACTCCAGACAGAGTCCTATTAAATTCTTCCTAATACCTTTCATAGCTATTCATATACTTTGACTAACATAAAACTAAGTAGCAGTAATAATAATGTCAACAATACAATAGCACTAATAATAGCTACATTTCTGTCATTTCCCATGGATCAGGCAATATCTTAAGTGTTTTGCATTTTTAACTCATGTAATATTGTTACTGATAGTGTCATCAAAATTCTTAGTTTATAGACAAAGCAGCACCTTAGCTTACTCTTTGCTGTAATAATATTAACATGACTGCGAGACCTTTCTAATTGTGCCCACCCACAGTCTTAAATTAGTCTCTCACATGAGAGATCTCAATATTCCAGGCTTGTTTGGGTAGCGATTTGCAGCAGAAGCCCTTTCAGTGAAGGACATCCTCCCATTTCTGGACTATAATAGATAAACCAATGATTTTTCCAGTTTTACTTTCAAATTTACAAAATAGCATCTACAGGATGAAACCATGTGCATGTTTGTGTGAGTGGAGAGGGTCTGAGGCTTGTCCAGATTCTAGAAATTTCTGTCTAGTTTTGTGGACAATACAATGGGCCCTCAGGTCTAAGAGCTGAGAGAGGGGACTCGTTTGGGGCCCTGCTGTAGATGTTTGGCTGAGTGAAAACTCTCACCAATTATGTTTCCCTTCTTCCTAACTCAGTCCTTAGTTCCACCAACAGGGAAGGATCCTGAAGTTCTCTTCCGTGAAGTACAATGCTTAGAATAACCTGGAAGAGCGACATTGCTCTTTCATCACCAGAATTTCCTCACAACTCATTATATTATGAGCTCATTATACTTGAGAGCATTTAAGACTTTATTCATCCCATTTCCCTCATAGACGTCTATCAGCAACATATCTGTAGCCCTCTCACCCCCAGAATTTAGGAAAACTGAGAAGTCAACAGATCTCCAGAAAATTTCTGATAGGGTAAGACCTAGTATATTATCAAGAATTATGGAACTCACAACAGACCCTTTGTAGAGGTGTCTCAGTGACAGGCCCATTCAGCACAGGACTGGCCCACCCCAGCCAAAGGATGGAGAAGCAACCCTGGGTGCCTTTGAGGTGAGCAAGATCATCTATCGGGTGGTCTTCTCTCTTTCTACATATTCATTCTGAGTTCCAACCTCTGCTTGTGGTTTAGGAAATCTCCAATCTCTGCTTGTCATTCAGGAACTCACTCCTGTGAGCCCTGTTATAAAGGAAGCTCAGAGCCAGTGAGGGAAGGTTATGGCTGTTGCTGAACCCTGGCCACTGGGAAGTTAGAATCCAGAGGAATAATCCTGGAAACAAGCCTTGTATCGATAAACTAAGCTGTTCAGCCAGACAAAACTGGTGCCGTGTTGGCTCCATTCCTTACGGTAAAGATGATCTAAAGAATGTGCTGGTGTCCTTGATATTTGGCATTTCTAACAGCTTCTTACCCAGGTCTGTGATTCTCAACCTTTCACATGCATTTGGAGGGCTTTAGCTCCCTGGAGGGCTTGTGGAAGCAGATTGCTGGGACCTGTCCTCAGTTTCTGACTCAGTAGGTCTGGAGTGGGGTTGAAAATTTGCCTTTCTAAGTTTTAGGTCGTGGTGATGCTGTTGGTCTGGAAACCTCACTGTGAGTACCCGACGTGGGCTTCAGGAAGTCTTGCCTGCAGTGGCCAGGACTCAGGAAATTTCTACAATTTCTATCCTGTACGCTTTATCTCTGTTCCTTTTTCTGCTCAGATACCTCTTTTTAGATCATGTTTATCTTCCTTGATATTATCCCCCACATTCATGCCCAGATATTTTTGTCTGAAATACAAATCTGAAAATTTCCCTAATTAAAACTTTTCAAAGATATGCTGACTGTTCCAAATATACTTAAGGACATCCTCCTAGCCTATCTCTCAAGCTTCTTATTTTGTTTTATTGGGTAAGATGCTTTTATCCACAAGTAACACAAGTAACTGGATCCGTTAGCTTTTGGTGCATAACACATCATCTAAAAAACTCAGCGGCTTAAAACAATGAACATTTCTTACTGCTCATGACTCTATGGGTCAGCTGGGCAGATTTTCTGGCCTTGGCTGGGCTCACTCCTATGATTGTGGTCAGCTGGACGTCGAGCAGGCAGCTCTGATGATCTTGCCTTGGCTCTTTCTCATGTTTGGGTGTCAGCTGGCCGTGGACTAGGATGACCTTAAACTGAGACAGCTAGGCTCTCTTCCATGTGGTCTGTCATTCTCTACAGGCTGGCCCAGGCTGGTAGTCATGACAGTGGGAGACTTCTGAGAGAGCAGAGAGACACTCAAGGTCTCTTGTAGTCTAGGCTCAGCCCCAGCACACCATCACTTGTGTCACTTTCTATTGAAGAAAGCAATTCTCACAGTCCGAGTGGACAGATCCGACCAAGTCACAAGACGAAGAGCGTGGATCCAGGGATGTCATTAATTGAGACCATCGATGCAATCAACCTGCCACAGCACACAAAGTAAAATTCGCTTACAACTTACACAGATGAATTATCTCAGGTGGTAGAAAGCCAAGAATCAGTGTAGACTGCAGAGTTGGTTGACCGAATGACTCAACAATGTCATCAAGGACACAGACACTTTCCATCTTTCCTCTCAGCCATTCTCAGTCTGTTGGCTCATCCTTAGGCTGGCTCATTCCAAGGTCTCAAATGGCTATCAGTGATAATTAAAGAAACCTGCTCCATGTTCACAGGGGATAGGTTCTTTTACTCAGGAGCCCAGAGAAATTCTCTCCTCAGGTTGTGCTGCTTCAAAGTGGCTTATGCCTCCCTTTTCTAAACCAATCTCATGCTTTGTGCTGCAAGTAGAAGACTTGCAGACCAAAAGTGGCTCAAATAACAGAGGCCATTCATCTCTCATTTAGGAAGCAGTCTAGAGTTCTCGTGTATGCAAAGAAGACTAGGGCTATGGCAGTCCAAGGATAGATTCATCAGGTTCATAATATCCCTGGGAAGTCAGGCTCCTCCCATTTTCCTCTGCCACCCTGAGTGCTAACATTCTCTTGTCATGCAATCCTCCAGCCACCTTGTTTTCACTCGCTGCCCAAACGTTAGAAGAAGGAATATGGGGAGGAAAGCCGGCCTCATGTTTCCTTTCTTTATATTGAGTATAAAATTGTATCTCAGAAGTCCCTGAGCGGATGTCCCCTCATGCCTAATTGACCACATTGCTACTTCTGGCTGCAAGGGAAGCAAGCTGGCTAAGCGAAAACCTGCCTCTGCTTTCAGGGGAGGGGAACTAGTTCTGTAAAAATAAAAAGACGAAAAATGACTGGTGTGTATGCAAGACTTTGCGTGTCTCACAACTTTCAACACACTAAAATGCTCTCTCTTTAAATCAAGGTCTGCAGCAGTCTGATCGGCAGGCATGCATTTGAATCAGTGAGGCAATCGAAGGCGTGGATATTTCTTATTCTTTGACCAGAGGACAAAGAGGTATTTCTGAAAAGTAGAAAGGAATCAGTCTGTTCAGACATTACTGGTAGATTAAGACATATATTTCATTTGTACAAAGTATTCCGGCCAAAACATTTATGCATGGTCTGGGACTGAGTCATGTGTAAATGAGACTAAACACTTATCCTCTGTGAAGTCAAGTTTTCAGAGTGAAACTAGCCTTAGTTGCCCTTCTCTTGCAGATAAGGCTTCCATTTGTAAAACTTGCACTGGAAGGGTGTAGCATTGTGGTATCTGTGCATCTCACACTGACTATGTTTTGACTCTAGAGGAAGTGTCCTGTGTCTTTGTTCTATCCTTTCTTCTATCGTTCATCATGTTTTATTGAGGTTTTTGACATAGAACCCTCTTCTTCAGCCACCTGTCATGTAGAAAAAATCACAAATTTACTGTAAATCTCCCAAACCAACTGTTGAATGGATATGTTATCCTTCCCAAGTTTCTCACTGCGTCTAAACAGGCTGACACTCAACTCAAAAAGGCCAGATAGTTAAAGAAATGAATTAGGGACACGGAGGTCTTCTAATCACTCATTATACATGAATATATGAGCAAGATAGATTTTTGGGCAAAGACTTCCTCACATTTCAGTGATTTCCGGTTGCACTGTGATTCTAACAGAGTCACCGCCTCCTAGACTGTGCTCTCCTTGTCCCCTGATTGGTGCCTTTAGAAAGCACAGGTAAAGGGAAATATGGAAAACTCGGGCTAAAAGCATGCTACTGGATATTTTATCTTGCTTGTTTTCCCCTAATGGAGTATAAATGATGGGCTATGAGTCACCCATCACCATTCACCATCCTAAGCTCCGCTATCAAATGCTGGCGTGGAGGAATGGGAGGCATGTGATGTAGCAGAAGAGGGAATGTCCGAGAAGCTCAGAAAGAGAGGGTACCTGAAGGTCAGTAAATACTTTTGTCTTGTTGGCTAAGCCTGTGCTTCCTTTTTGAGGGGGCTGTGATTCCAGCCTCTTCAGTTCGGAGCTTAGTTGAACAACAGGAATGATTAGTTCATTCCCCTATTGGAGGTTATTGTTGCAGGAATGGTTTTAATATACCCAGGGTTTTGGCTTCAGTTCTTGCTTTCAAACTCCAGCAAGTCTTGAATTGTTTATTGAATCTATGTTGAGAAACAGAACACAGAGATGAAGCTAATAATTGGCAAGAGTCCCAAGCCTTTGTATCATTTTGGTCATTAATTAGGGTAAGAGTTATGTAGGGAAAGATTGCTGATTTGAATCACTTATTTCCAGATATTTAGGGGGAGGACTGGATTTATAATTAAGAGTTCTGTTTTTCTGCTGATAAACAGAGATTGCATTAGGAAGCCAAAATGATGCAAACTCAGTAGATAATTTGTTTCACTGGCAAATTAGTTGAAGGAAAAATAAGCTATCTTTTCCTGATCATTATTTTCAACCTAACTTTATTGTATCAATCAGTAGAATACTTAGTATAAGGAAACATTTATGGAAAAATCATTGTAGAATGAATTCCTACACAGCAAATTCCATTCACCTTCTTTCTACGTAACTAGAGGCAAATGTCACATTGTATGTGGAGGTTGGATTGATTTCATTAGTCAAGAGACAGTTTCCCAGCATCTGTGGATGCACTTGACTCATTCATAGGAGGCGAGAGGGTCCTGGCACTGTGACCTCTTAGGAGGAGCTCCGCATCTCAGAAACTTAGGTATGCATTGGCAGTTTCCAAAATTCTCTTTTATGTTTTTAAAATTTAGACAAAGTTCTAACTTTTCCTATTTCATATTCATAGTAAATATGAGCAGAATGTTAGTTCACAAATATCTAGTATTTCTTATTTTCCCTCTAGTCCTGTCCATGGTGATAAGGTAACATGGGATCAAATTTTTGTATATATATATGGGGGGGGGAGAGAGAGAGAGAGAGAGAGAGAGAGAGAGAGAGAGAGAATAGTTACTTTTGGAGTTAGAAAGTACAATGAAAAGGAGTTGTAATAAACACCAAAATGTAAACCAATATAGGACAGCCAAAATTTTAAAAAGAATCAAAGTTCTGAAGATCCCCTTTATTTGTGAGACAGAGCTCCAGTTTTTGGTTGTCTGCAACACCTTCATGGACTCCATTTTTTCACTTTGTATCCAGATGAAACCATAGCAAGAGAGCACAAGGTCTCAGGAGTTGTAAGCAATGGCCTTCTTGTTACCCTTTGTAAGATATTTATTTACACTGAAGCATCCAGAGGTTTTTTAATCGAAAACACCAGTGCATGGCAGGGTGTGGTGGTGTTGTCTCATACAACTAACAACAACACAGTGTGTGGGTGTGATGTATGGCAAGATCCCACAGGGCAACGATCTTCAGCTACTCGAAGTCTCAGGATTGCTCACCACGCCCTGTCTTCGTTTGGAAACTCTTTACACAACGGATACTCTCAGGCCAAAGCCTAAATGAGTCTCCTTCTCTGAATAGAAAAAGTGTATGTGAAATGAAGGCTATTTCCATTTTTAGAGTCTGGCCTGTTGGGGAGATAAACAAGGAGCTGGGATTCACCATGGTGGCCATTTTCGTTGTAGGAGGGACCGATCAGAGATTGGCGTGGAGAGGTTGCTGAGATGTGTCTGGGATTGCCTCCCGAGGCACTTCATTTCAGAGTCTCGCCTTGGGAATGACTTCTCTGTTTATACCAGTATATTGCATCTTTCCATCTGCATTTACAGGGAGGATTGGAACCACCGATTTATGGTAATTTCTAGGCAAGTCAGCTCTATCAATAACACTTTCCTATTCATTAGAAAGGGGAAAAAAGTGTTTGCAAAAGTGTGTGTGTGTGATGTGTGAGATTACTTGACACAGATAAAATCCTCAGAAAAATAAGCAGTCAGCTCTCAGAAATTAGAGTGTCCACATGAACCTCCTCTCTTCCCCTTCTTTTCCCTCCTCCATTAATTAGGAGCTATGTAACATCTGGATCTTTATAGATGTTTCTTTTCAATTATAGTCACTTCATCTGTGTAGAATATTTATTTGGGAAAAAAGGTAATAGAATTCAAAATTAGTCAGCTAAAAGTAAGATTATGGGGTTTCTGGCCCAATGAAAGCAGCAAGGTTTTCGCAGAGCTGAGTTTCTTTGGCCAGCCTGATTGGCCAAATCAGCCTAAATCAGCCAACTCGGTTACAGTAATGATGGTATGAATAGTAAAATAACTGTGTGTGTGCATGGAGGGTGGATTTCTGTTTTCATTTTTATCTTGTTTGTAAAGACAGCTGTTCCCTGCTTCCATGTTCTCCCCACAAAGCAATTACCATGAACTGTTTTAACAGATTCTTTAAGTATTATCTACATATCTGTAATAAATGCTTGATAACTTCACTGTTTCTTGATTTTTTTTTTTTTTTTTTTTTTTTTTTTTTTTTTTTTTTTTTTTTTTTTTTTTTTTTTTTTTTTTTTTTTTTTTTTTTTTTTTTTTTAGTTTTCAGAATTGTTTTTTGAACTCTCACTGTGGAATGCTGGGATTTGGCTGTTTTTCTCCTTACCGTTGCCTGTAAGAATCCTGTCACCCCTTCTTTCCAGTCTTATTATTGGTTACTTCTTATCAGATCAATATTCATTCCTATATGATTTTACTATAACTATGAAAATATTGGTCACAGCTGAGCTACATAGTAAACTATGATATTCTTTCCTTTATAATAATTGTCTTTTTTTTTGTATTGATCATTAATTCCAGGGCCGTGTTTGCCTCAGCTCTGTACGTTTCTGAATATGATAATAGACATTTGGTCATCTATCAATTTCCTTTTCTGACATGATCTTCCAAAACGTTCTGACGTACTGCAGTCCACGTTGACTGCTCTCTGCACGGGATGCTCAGCTGCCATATAGGGATTTTTCTAAGCCACTGTTCCAATTTCCCTCACCTCTTCCAGGTCACTTTTCTATTTTCTAGAACTCATGCCTCCTTTTTCTTCCAGGAATAAAACTTGCATAGTTTATATAATAGAGTAAACTTTTGACACCTCATCTGGCTGAAGATATCTTGACTCTGTCTGAGCCCTGAATGGAGAATTTCTGCCTCCAGAGCTTTGTGCTGTGTTTCGTCTGTCCGGTATGCTCTTTGCCTGCTCCTCCTGCTGTTGTCTCCTGGATCTTTACACACTCAACTGCCATGCAAGTCACATGCGTAGTGGCAGCCTGAAGCAGAATCAAGGCCCGGAACTCAGTAATTGGCTCCGGAGACATCTAACTTTAGTTAGAGGTCCATCAACAGCTACCTGAACCAAACAGAGCTGTCATTTGCTTTTTGGTTGGCTGAGAGAACAATAGAAAGATTAAAGAAACACTTCCATCTGGGGTCTGTTCTGTCAACAGATAAATCAAATATCTCCCGTGTGCATGCAAATTATCATGCGAACTGGTAGAGTGTTAATTAAATGTGAGAAGGCATGGGTGTTTGGAGGAATGCCTAAATAAGAAGGATCATTTGCAGTGTGGTTGTATTTTTAAGTATTTTACTACAGCTAAGTGGGTATCCAGACTGCTTTCAGATCAATAAGACAGTGCCTTGGGGTATAGCAGATTCTCAATAAATTATCTTGAACTGAACATGTAAATACCAGAAGCACAGCATTTCTGTGTCGATAACCATATTTTAATTTTTGGGGTACCCTGCATGAGAAATGGTAAGAAAATGTATTTGCACATTGCATTTTAAAGATCTAGAACTTACAAATATTAGAGTACTGCCCGCGTGGTGGTAACTGAAGTGATAGACATGAAGAGGCAGTTACTTCCTGCATTATTCAGTCTCGGTTTTTAAGTTAATCATTTCACCTACAAAAAATGAGGAGGATTGAAAGATAAGTCTGAAGAGTGAAAAGACAAGTGGATTTCTGTTAAGCTTGTTGCTTTTCTCCTAATGCACTTGTTTTTTTTTATTTTTCATTAAATAAAAAGGAATATACAGGAAAAAGTTATCTCATATCCTACATCTTATACCATAATATACAAAATATTAAGTAGATTATAAAATATGAATGCCCATGTTGATTTTCTATAGCACAGATTGGCAAACTTTTTTTGTAAAGGGCCAGATAGTAAATATTTTAAGTTTTGCAGACCACGTGGTTGCTGTCATGTCTTCTCATCCTTCCCCTTCTCTCTCTCCTCCTCCTCCTCTGCTTCCTTAATTTTTTCTTTGTTCTTCTTCATCTCTCACCTTCTAAAATGGAAGGAAGCATTGTTAGCTCCTGGCTGCGGTGGTCAGGGGCCAGATATGACATGTAACTGAACTTTGTTTGGTCTGTCTAATAATTTAACTCAATTTACAAAAGTCAAAACCAGAAAGAAGCTGTAATCTGAAATTGTTATAAACATAGCAAGAAGAAAACTGTTGAACTCTAAAAATTCAGAAGACTTTATAATTTTAATCATATCCAAGGATTGCAGAGGGGCACCAAAGTAAGTTTTGCGGATGATAGAAATGTAATGGAAATATCTTCTTTTTGGTCAGAATGATTGTTACATAAGAGTATATCTATGAGGGGGGACCCCAAAATGGAATTTATTTATTAAAAAATAGTGTATGTATTCTTACATGCTTAAACTTTAGTTACCTTCAAAGTACTCTCCATTTGATGCAACACACCTATCGACATTTTTTTTCTACTGCTCAAAACAGTGTTTGAACTTGTAGATTTTGATGTCTTTTAGTGTTTTTGTTGTGTTTTTGTTTTACCTCTTCCACATTACAAAACATTTCCCTTTGATGACTTTTCTCAACTGGGGAAACAAACAAACAAAAAAACAGTCACTTGAGGTGAAGTCAGGTGAATAAGGAGGGTAGGACATGAGGGTCATGCCATTTTTGGGTCAAAAACTGCTGAACACGCAGCACAGTGTAGGCAGGTGTGCTCATAAATCACCCATCATGAAATGGGCACATGCGTTCAAAGGGTCTTCAAAAAAAAATTCACTGAAGCCAAATGCAGCCTCTCACAACAACACCAGCTGGTACATGGATACAAATGGATTCCTAAAACACTCACCTAGTGGGGGAAACTTATAGTATAAAGGACCCGCCTTCCAGAATATAATTTGGGTTTTTTTGGGATCCCCCTTTGTATTTGCTAAAACTCATCCACTGTGTGCTCAAAATAAGACATTTTGTCACATGTAAATTACAGCTCAATAAAATTGATTTTGCAAAAAAGTAAAGAGAAAGAATAAACTGCAGTTAGAAACAGATGTATTTATTTTCCCTTATGCTTCCCCCAAATAATTGACTAGCTAGAAGCATATTTCACATGATATTGAGCTTAACTTAGGAGGTACCAGAGTTTTCTTGTGTCACTAGAGGTTGGCCAGTTTTTACGTGGGAAAATATGAAGGCAAAGGAAAGAATCAGCTCTTTAACCATTCAGTTGAGTGTACATTCCCATGGTCCAAATTTAGAACCTTTTAAAAATTAAATTGATTTACAACTGCCTATTTTATTATTGTTAAAATATATTACACAATCATGGAAAAGTGCTAAGAAATTAAAGAATCCAAAAAATATTTGAAAATATCATTGATATGAAGGAGAAAGTCACATAATAATAATAATAATAATTAATAATAATATCAGTGATCAAGCTGACCTCAATGTGATTATAATACTAGTACAATGCTAACTGCTTTACCTGCATTGTCTAGTAAGAACCTCATAATATCCCTGTGAGGTTTATGCCTTTATTATCCTCATTTTCACATGAGGCTTAGGTTAAACAGCTTGGTTAGAATTACACAGTTAGGAAGGGTCCAAGCCTGCAATGAATCGGTTCACTAACCCTGAAAACTTCAGCTCGATAAGACAGACAATGTTTTCTTTCCCAGAAGACTTGATTAGTAAAAAATAATCTGGTTGTAAATTCTTTGGGAATTTCGGGACATGGGACTATAAGTAACCTGATTTTCCAAGCCCCATATCAAAAAGTACCTTGGGCCATACTTAGTGTGTAAAAAATGGGGAGTGAATTAAAGATTGTTCCCAGAATGTTTTGCCTTAATTTCTCATCTACTTTTTTTCAAATTTTTAAATTAACTTTTTATTGAGGTGAAATTCACATGACATAAAAATAACCATTTTAAAGTGTATAATTCAGTGGCATTTAGTGCATTTACTGTGCTGTGCACCCATCACCCCCATCTAGTTCTTATCTAATTTTTAAAGTATAAACTTTGGTTCTCTGCATTATTTTTATGTCTTAAAACCCAAGACAAAAATACAGACCCAACAAGGAATGTTTTTGATCATAACTGCTGCCTTATCTTTAGTGTAAAAGCCCTTTAGACATTTGAGGCTTACAAATCTGGGTACCACCAACAGACTTCCCTTGCGGTTGAATGAAGAACACGTTCGCAAGTCAAGACAATCTTTTTCAAGATCAGGCATTTGCTGGTTACGCAAGCTGCCTTGCTGATATTCATCCAGTCGCTTTAACCCTCCTCGAGTATGTCGTTCCACTTCGATCACTCACAGTGTTTGCTGACTTTCTGGGAAATGAGTAAGTGTGTTTCATTCAGCCATAAGCATGTCCAGGACTGGGCTACAACTCTTAAGAGTTCTCTTCACTGTCCTTACATAGAAATAAGGAAACCTTGACTTGAAAGTGGTTGCGTGCTGTCAGGCGGTGTGGAAGGTGGAAATTGTAGACACCTGGGCTGTTATATTACTCATGGGCTTGTTTTATGGCTGCGATGGATGCCAGATGAAAGCTGGCTGGGCAGGCTGGAGCGCTGGCCCAGGTGAGAGTTTACAGAGGCATTCCGATAAGGGACGAGCCGCTGGGTAAATCACCCCTGGGCTTCAAACGTTCACCAGAGGTTGTTATCAACAGCCAACATCTGTTTACTTCCTTAACCTATGACAACTTAACCAGGTTCCCAGATGTGTGCACGGCAAGGATGGGGGAGGAAAAAAATTGTGCAGCATGTCTTCTTTTCTCAGTTGTCGCTATCAAACTGATGTTTGTGTTTTTCCTAGAGTAAGCTACATCTGTGTGTATCAAACTGCTTTCTCATGATATTTTTTTGGAACCAGCTAAGGGAGAAAAGAAAAAGAAATAAAAAGGAGAAAGGAAAAAATAAAAGAAGTCTTTTACTATCAACACTATCAACTCAGTCTCCCTCCCAGACTGTGCACCTGTTTCTTTCAAGTTCCTTTCAGGAGTGACTAAGAAAATGATTTTATTATAGTGTGACCTTCACTGTAAATTCCCCTTTATGAATCAGTGGCATTAGATAGTGAGATTTCAAATACTATCAATACAGTTAAAACATCTAGGGACCATGTCTATTTTTATGATGGAAGAAATAACACCCCATGAAAACAGATTAATCTCTAACTTGTTATAAATGTCTCGAAAAGTGTGTTGAATGGTTAGGATACATCAAGAAAATGCCATTTCAATGTGATACGTATTAAATTCTGTGATTCCTTCCCCCCACGCCCCTCCCCTCAGCCAGGTCACACTGTTCCAGTTTTACAAATCAGATATCCAATTTAAACAAGAATTATTCATGACGTAAGCGAATGAGTGGTCCAATTTCATTTTTATGGTATGACTCAGCAGCTGTACTCTGTTTAAGGCAGGTTGGACATTCTAATAATTCACTCTAATTAACTACTCCTTCCTGATAATGGGTCTTCTTGGCGTAATCCGCCAAGGAAAGCTTTGAAGTTGGCTCAAGTTACCAGCAGGAATCATGATAACACGTTTTGATGCTGCTTAGAAGTTTCTGTCCCTGGAGCCCCCCGGATAGTCATCTTTCCTATTTATCTTTCTTACTCCTATTTATCTTTCTTACTGTCCCCTTTGACATTTTCCTGGAAAACTTTTAATCGCAGATGGTTTCCCTGTTTACCAAATGTTTTCTTCTACCCAGAGAGCATTGTTGTACGAAGCGACACCAGAATGAGGATGGCACATGAGCTGTACGCACACAAGTAAGCATTTCAAGCAAAGATGGAAGTGACTTTTAAAAAAATATTCTACTACTTTTGGAATACCCACACGACTTCCCTCACTTCATCCAAATAATCGAGCCGTGTATACATTAACCGGTTAAAAAGTGATTAATTTTATTGACCTGCTACTTGCCTGTCGCTTCGACTCCAAATCTTTTTGGTCTAATTAGAAGTGAGTCAGAGAAATGTTTCTCTAAAAACTAGGGAAGATCGGGAAAGTCAAAAGAGTTTTAAGGTAGTGGGTGTTCTAACTAGACTGGACTTCAGGCATCCTGATGGAAAGGCCATTTATTTTCTCAAGACTTTGGTGGTTATTTTGCACTGAACTTTCACAATGCCACCTACTTTCAGAACTTTTCAAGTCCTGAAGATAATGCGTTCTAACTGTGGAAACCACAGGCTCTAATAATATTTAATTGTTAATCCCCTTGTGTTGTAATTCTATACCAGCGAGGGGGTGGAGGACCAGTAACTGTTATCACCAAGTGTAACATTTCGTAACATCTCTGAGCAGACAGAAATAGCCTCCTTCAAAAGCGTTCGGGGACTCTTTGATGTAGCAACATAGTGGTCTCTGGAAGTCACTCATCACTGGAAAGACCGTTAATGACTTTCCACAGGCATTTGTTTCTTCCTGTTTCTGTCATTCTTGAAATGCCTACCTTTTGTCACCAGTTTTTAGTCCTTATTCTGCACGGTTGAATACCTGTAATAGAAGGCCCCAGCGTGAGCAGAGCCATGCACTCTTTGAAACCTCTCGTGCGGCTGAACTTACTTGCCGCAGTTCTTGAAGAGCCCCCGCATGCAGGATTCTCTGTTCTTGAAGTGTCTAGACACCACGTGGGGAGGAGCTCACCCACAAAGAGAATGAGAACCCTTAGATCTGACATCAAGGCACAGGAGAGTGTGAGGATGTGCATGGGGTAGACATTTACCGAGTGCGGTATTGGGGAGAGAAACAAAATGATCAGCCTTATGGATGTGTAAATTACGTGAAATAAATTGCACCCATTTTTAACTGTACGCTTGGATGCGTTTTGAGAAACATGTTAATCTAGGCAATTATTTCCACCACCAAGATCTAGAACAATTCTGTTACCTTGTGGTATCCCCTTTGTAGACAGTGCCCCCCTAACCTCTGGCCACCAGCAGATGCTGACTAGATTTCTTTTTTTCTGGAGTTTCATGTAATTAAAATCTCAGAGTGTGTACTTTTGATATTCATCCACATTGTTGTGTGCCTGTAACGCTTCCTTTTAATTGCTGATTAGGATTTCTTTGCATGCCTGTAACCCAATTTGTTTATGCCGTCACTTACTGATGGATACCTGAGTTGTTTCCAGTATGGGACCAGGACAAATGGAGCTGCTGTGACCATCCATGTACAAGTTTTTTTGTAGGTGCATGTTCGCGCTTATTTTGGCTAAAAGTCTGTGAGTGGATGGCCATGTCCTACAGCAAATGTATTTTTAGCTTTATAAGTAACTGACAAGCTATTTTCCAAAGTCGTGGTACCAGTTTACACTCCCGTCAGCGGTGTGTGAGCGTACAGTTGTCCTTGCACTTGCCAGTCCTAGGCATTGAGATTCTTTTAAATTTTAGCCATTCCAGTACGCAGTGGTATCTGTTTGTAGTTTTCACCTTCAATACCTCAATAAATAATGGTGCTGAACATATTTTTATGTGTTTATTGTCTATTTGTATATCTTCTTTTCTGAAGTGCCTGATTGGGTTTGCCCATTTTTATAGGGAGACACACACACACACACACACACACACACACACACACACACACATATGCATATATATACAACAGACACATATAAATGTAAAGATGATTTAAAAATGTTTCTTCTGCATTAATATTTTCTTCCAGTCTGTCCGATATTTCATTCTTTTATCAGTGTCTTTCAAAGAGTTGTGGTCCTTCTTACTTATCTAAGGAATCCTAACCTATTCCAAGGTTGTAAAGATGTTTCCTGTTTTCTTCTGAAGGTTTTATATTTTGAGCATTTTTGATGCATTTTCAAATGAATATTTACACTATGAAAAGTAAGAATCAAGGTTTATTTTTCTATGTGGATCAAACTTGTTTTCACACCAATTGTGTAAAAGACTGTCATTTGCCCATTACCTTACTATTCCTGGTTATTTGTTAATCCATATACATTTTAGCATCATCTTTTAGTTGCTAAAAGGCAGAGCTGTTATTTTGATTGGGATTGTGTTATGTTTATAGATAAAATTATAGACCTCTTACAGACCTCTTAACAATACTGAGACTTACAATCTATAACCATGTTGAAATTCTTCATTTATTTAGGTTTTGGCATTGTTTCTTATTTTCTCTATGCAGTGTTTTGTAGTTTTCAGTTATAGATCTGGCACGTATATTGCAAAATTTGTATATACTTAGATATTTCACTACAGTCCTAATGCCATTTTCATTTCAATTACAGTTGTGTGTTGCAGGCAGAAGACGAGTTTATATTTGTGCATTAGTGTTTTTCACCATATCCTTGCTAAGCTCACTTTGTAGTTCTTTGCTTATTTTGTAAGTTATTTGGAAATTTTTAAATAGGCAATTGCATCTTTTCCGAGTAAAGACAGTCATATTTCTTCCATTCTGGTATGGATACATTTTGTTTCTTTTTCTTGTCCTTTTGAATTAGCTTGGATCTCCAGCAATTTCTTTAAAACACAAGTGGTGAGAATAGATACGGTTGCCTTGTTCCCAATCTCAGTGTGAAAGCATTGCCTATTTGATCATTAAAAATAATGATAGTATAACATAGGGCTTATTTTTTCATCAAAGCCCTGTAACTGTTGGGAGAAATCTCCTTTGATGCCTAATTTCTGAAAGTTTGCCTCATGAATAGATGTCAAGTTTTGTCAGTTTCGTTCTCTGCTTTTATTGTGATAATCATATGATGTTTCTTCTTTATTCTGTTTACATGGTAAACCTGAATAACTAATTTTTTTAATGTTAAATCAAACTTCTATAATATGTAATGCATTTCCTGGAGTGTTTTGAACTGGTATGGTATATATCTAGTCAGAAGAGGAACGTGCTACTTTTCCAGAAATTCTGTGGGGGGCTTAAGACAGGCTGATGTGCCCCTGGGGAGTGTGGAAGGCCCATTCGCTAGGGCAGGACCTCCAGATGCCTTCTGCAGGGGTCTGGACCTGTAGCACAATCTTACACATGCCCACTACCAAGACTTTTTAAAAAATCATATTTTATTGATTATGCTATTACAGTTTCCCCAATTTTCCCCCTTTATTCCCCCTTCTGCTCTGCCACCCCAACTCTCCAGCACTCCCCCTGCCCTTAGTTCATGTCCATGCATTGTACATATAAGTTTTAGGAGTTCTCTCTTTCCTATACCATTTTTTACTTCTTCCCATCTGTTTAATGCCTACCAATTATGCTTCTTCGTCCCTGTACCTTTTCCCCTCTATTCTTCCCCTCCCCCTGCCCACTGAAAACCCTCCATGTGATGTCCATTTCTCTGATTCTGTTCCTGTTCTAGTTGTTTGCTTAGTATTTGTTTTCATTGTTTTTCTTTCTTTTATTTTTTCACATTAATTTGTTGATGGTTGTGAGTTATCATTTTACTGTTCATATTTTTTTATTTTTCTCTTAGATAAGTCTCTTTAACATTTCATATAATAATGGCTTAGTGATGATGAACTCCTTTAACTTGACCTTATCTGGGAAGCACTTTATCTGCCCTTCCATTCTAAATGATAGCTTTGCTGGATAGAGTAATCTTGGATGTAGGTCCTTGCTTTTCATGGCTTCAAATACTTGTTTCCAGCCCCTTGTTACCTGTAAGTTTTCTTTTGAGAAATCAGCTGATAGCCTTATGGGCACTTCTTTGTAGGTAACTCTTTCCTTCCCTCTTGCTGCTTTTAAGATTGTCTCTTTGTCTTTAATCTTGGGTAACTTAATGATGCTGTGCTTTGGTGTGTTACTCTTAGGGTCCAACTTCTTTGGGGATTCTCTGGGCTTCCTAAACTTCCTGATAGTCCATTTCCTTCACCAGATTGGGGAAGTTTTCCTTCATTATTTGTTCAAATAAGTTTTCAATTTCTTGCTGCTGTTTTTCTTCTGGCATCCCTATAATTCGGATATTGGAGCATTTCAGGTTGTCCCAGAGATTCCTCAGCCTCTCTTCATTTTTCAGATTCTTGTTCCTTCATTCTGATCCCGATGGACGTTTATTTCTTCTTTTTGTTCCAAATCATTGCTTTGAGTTCTGGTTTCCTTCCTATCACTTTTGGTTCCCTGAATATTTTGCTTTATTTCATTTTTAGTATCTTTTCATTTGTTCTTTTATTTTTCAACCAAGCTCAATCAGATCTGTGAGCATTTTGATCACCAGCACTTTAAATTCTCCATCAGAGAGATTGGCTATATCATCCTCGCTTAGCTCTCTTTCTGAGGTTTTGCACTGTTCTTTCATTTTGGCCATATTTCTTTGCTCAGGGCTCCCTGATAAGTTGTAAGGGGGCAGAACCTTCAGTATTCACCCAAGCAGGGCAAACCTCATTGCTGAGCTGTGGCGCTGCCTATAGGGGAGGGGCCAGAGACCAAGACTTTTTTGAAAGGATGATTTTAAAAAAAGTTTCCTCTGTATTAGTGCTCTATTGCTGCTCTAACAAATTATCATAACCTTACTCAAAAGTCCCGAAACCAATCAGCAGGACTGTGTTCCTTCTGGAGGATCCAGGGAGATTTCACGTTCCTGTCTTCTCCAGCTTCTAGAGGCCTCCTGTTTTCCTGCCTGTGGTCTCTGTCTCAGGTCATTGCACCCTCTGCCCCCATCGTCACACCTCCTGCTCTGGCTCTGACTCTTCTGCCTCCTCATTATCAGGACCATGGTGATTGAGAATGATCTCCCCATATCAAGATTCTTAATCGCCTCTGTGAATACCTTTTGGCCTAGTAAGGTGATATATTCACAGGTTCTGGGGATGAAGCCATGAATATCTTTGAGAAGTATTGTTCTGCTGGTGACACATTCTGACATCTTTTCACAGGAAACGTTACATACTTTTCCCTATTCAGAGATTAACATTTGAAAGATATACCTGCCTTTGGGTGATCAAGTCATCCTTGGCCCTTTCAGGGCGCATTATAGGATGTCAGCCTGGGCTTCAGTGTTCTTAGATAAGATGTTAATTTTTACAAGTTATGTTGAGGGTAATGTGGAGAACATCTTTTTGCCTGTTGAAACAATTCCATCATGTATTACTCTTGTAGATATCCCAACATCAGCCCTGACACTGTGGGCACATAATATGTGTGGTGTGACGGCAACATTCACAACAGCAATACAGCTCTCTTCTAGAATACCTAGGAAGGACTGTATCCCTCCTCCCCCTGATGCCTACCAATAGGAAAGAAGGCTATGGTTACATGGTAAAAAATCTTGTATTTTCCTCTGTGTTTGGCCTAGATCATGGAGCACGTTGGGTGCCTGGTTTTAATGATTATTTTTAATGGTATTTTAAGCCACAGGCTTAGGTTGTTCCTCACTCTTGCCAGTTCTTACTTGTCTTCTTTGCCTCCCCAGCCTTGTTCTTCAAACCCCACAGGGCGGAGATAGAGCTTCCCCTGTGAGCGTGTGGTGCCAGCACTTCGTTGGCCTTCGGTGAACAACGATAGCATTTGGGTCTGTGACAGGAGAGGGAAACTGGACCCCTGCCGACCTTTAGTTGCCCAGTATTCTCGGAGCCACTTGTTTTGGCATGTGCTTTGGAAACCGAAAGTCTCCGAGGGGATATTAATCACTTTTACAATGACATCAATAACTTGTGTATCTGTGGGTACACATACCCACTCTGTGAACAACCCAGGTTCATTAAAAAGGAAAAAGACATGTTGAACTTCTACTGCGTGCAAATAATTTGTTTGAGCGACCTGGGGTAAAAGATGTAATAGATATTGTCCTGACCCCCCAAGAAACAAACATATATACACAGATGGATCGAGAGAGAGAGTTGCTACAGGCCTGTTTTATATATAGAAGTGTACAGGATATGCAGCAGCTTTTTAAGTTAAGTTGATAAGTTGATTCATTCTTATTTTGAAGACTACTTTGGAAACAATTTCAGCTAAAGAACTCTTTTTTTAGCTTTCATAATGCTTCTTGAAATCCATGGTTAACTCAGTGGGCACTAAAGATTCTGAAAACCACTTGTCCCTCCATTATATTTGTACTCTTAAGTTTCTATAATGTCAAAATGACTTAATAATATGTATATTTCAAAATCATTAGCACAAATAGTGTTTATTTATTAACAGATTTCAGGGAGTGGTGAGACCATAGGGGAAATTTTCATCCATTGTTGTTGTTGTTGTTGTTGTGTGTGTGTGTGTGTGTGTGTAGATAAGTTCTGTTCAGAACCTTCTTTCGGAGCAACAAGAATGTTCTATACCAATGACAGCAAATATATGAGCATGGGAGGGACTATTTACGAAGGATTGATACTGACTTCTTTTTCCCCAGATTTACTCGGTTTTTAGTGAAAGGGGACTTGATGCCTAAGGAGGTATTGCTAGCTACTGTTGAAGACTCCTGGCCCACATTTACCTAAGTTTTACTTATTTGGGGGTAAAGATTCTCTAAAAGGTTAAAAGAGAATCCCACTGTCTTTCCTCTGCACCCTTCCCTGAGGTACAGGCCCTGAACCACCCTCCCACCCTCACACCGAAATTCCCTTAATGATCCAGGGAAGAGTTGGTTTGTGAGACCTCATTCACTTCCAATGGCTTTGATGTGGGTAGAACAATTGTTTCAGATATTGTTTTCATTAATGAAATTTGACTCTCTGGAAAACCCCACATCTCCCTTCTTCCTTAAAACATGCCCATAATAGGGTTGACAATGTGCTGTGGCAATTCAAAAAATCACCTTATGCTAAGCTTTTCCAAGTTCCCCTCGTTCTTGGGATACTTAATGTCTTAGAAATACTTCTTTGATGATGTGCCCTCACTGTAGGCATCCTGCCCAAGGAAGGATGCCACAAAAGTAATATCTTTAAGGGATGTTAAATTTATTGTTAAACTATTTGAAAAGAAACAAAAAATCTCATACGTTCATTGATTAATATAACTACTTTCCTTTTAAATTTTCACCTAATCTTTATCATTTGAAAGTCTGTGCTAATTGAAAAGATGCAAGAATGGATGACTGAACTCAGCAGGGATATGACAACTTTATTTTATCATCACTGTTTTTTTTACCTTCCCATGCAACCCAGTCAGGTCTCCTGACAAGAATCACAATTTGATGGTTGAATTTTGTCTACTTTGCCCTTGCTTCCCCATTCACTCTTGACAAAGATGTATTTATCATTGTTCTTCTTCTTCTTTAACTTCTTACTTTCCTTTTACTCCTCTTTTTTCTCCTCCCTTCCCTGCTTGTCCATCTTTTCCTCCCCTCCACTTCCTCTTCTCTCTCCTCTTCATTCTCCTTCATCCTCTTCTTCCATTTGTTCTGTATCTTATAGACACTTGCAATGGTTTCCAAAAATTATTTCATATGGCCTTTATTGCAATCCTATTATGAAAGTACTACTATTCACCTTCTGTCCAGGGTGGCAATAAAGGTTTAAGGTGTCCTGAATTTTTTTAAGGAAAAGGTATGTCTGTGAAGCATCTTAAAAAGCAAAGTTTGCTTACACATATAGTCAACAGTTATTTGCGATGCACTTATTATTGGCAGACAGTTTGGAAAACAGTAGACGAGTAGATTCTAAATATGAGTCAGATACTCAGGAAATACTCTCTTTTTTGTGGGGGAAATAATATGTGCCAAAAAATCTAGGAAATACCGTGTAAGGTAACCTAATATAAATTTTATGCAGATGTGCTGCAGAGACATGGGGCAATGGAGATATGTGTGACAGGAAGGAGGAAGACAAACAAAAAAAAGAAAGAACCGCAAAGATATTGGCTTTCATTTCACTAAATATTTGGTTCCTCCAAGAATAAAACTAAACACAGTGTTAGCAATTAGGAAAGAAATATTTTTTCCCCAGTAAAGAGAAAAAATCATGCTTAGAAGAAGTGTACCCATACTCTCAGGGTAAATAGGATCTATAGTCTCAGCTCCATCATTACTCGAGGTTCCTGGCTGGAGCGGACCCACTGCCATTCTCCCTTGAGACAATTGAAGTGTCACATAAAAAAACCAGCAAAGATTTATGCCATGCATTCCAGTCCTTAGACAACACTCTAAGGCCAACAGGGATCTCATAAATGATGAAGAGAAAGATTGAATGCAGTTAGACTGAGCTGAGCCTTCTACTGACTATTGGTTTACTTCGCTTGGAAAATCCTCATAAATGCTGTCCTGCTGGTAAGATCCTCAAACATAAATATCAGAAAGTCCTTGGTTGTTTTATTTTATTTTTGGGGTCTATTGTAATATTGCAAGTCTTTGGCTCTAGCTCTTGACATCAGCGTCCGTTAAAATAGCTCAGTTTTACTGCTAAACCAAGGGTTCTTTATATGGCCCAAGTATAGCAATGCTGTACTTATTTATGCAGAAATGTTCCTCCAAAACTGGAGAGACTTTGGCGGTGGTCTCCAAAAGCCAGAATCAGTGAAATGATTTGTAAAAGGCTTCTTGGATCAGGTGTGAACAGGCAAGAACGGCAGCTGTATTCACTTATTTTCTTTCCTATTATATGTGTGTATCTATATTTTAATGAAGGACATTTTAAAGGATGGGCAGTTCTATTATGGATTGGTGGCAAAACAAAGAGCTTTTTCTCTGGACTTTTGCTTCTGTTTTTAGAAGAGAAATTTTAAAAGCTCCAGAAAATAATAATGAATGACCTGAGTGTCAGCTGACATCCCCTTAGTAACGGAAACATTTTGAAAGCTAGGTGAAAAACAATTTCCAGGGATAGATATGCCTATATGCATATAGGTGAAGCTGATAATCTCAAAAAAACTCTTGTCACTTTGTCAGCACAAGAATTTTTTTGTCCCAATCTTCTTCATACATGGAACTTGATGCCGGGCTTGATTAGCTTATAAACTCCTGTGGGGCGATGGTTTTTGCAAGCTTGCTTGTTGGCTCAATGCTTACGCTGCTATCATAACATTTTGAACATTATTAAATGTATATTTGGGGATGATGGAAATATTACCTCTTTGGAATGGAATAGAATAACGTAGGTAGAACCAGAATGGAAACATCTCTACTTTAAGTAACTACATTTTTCTTACTTCCAAAAGAACGGGACCTCCCTAACTTTAAAAGAACAAAAATGAGATATCCACCAATATAGCTCACACTTCACTTTGGATCATTTAGCCAAACTTTTTTGTTTCAAGTGCAGTGGACATGCGATATTCAGGCTCAACGTGGCTTCTTCTGTATATCCTTAGTTATAGGAGTTCTATGCAGCTAGCCTTCAGGTGGGTCTCATTAGGGTCATTCTGTAATTTACTCGTAATTGTGATGTCATCATGGGAGGAGGGGAGCACAGCATGTACCTGTTCCACTATCTTGACCAGGAGCCAGGCATTTTGCAACTGAAAGCATACTGATTCAAGTTTCCTTGCAATGCAGTGTTACTGTCATCCACTGCTGTGACAGATGTGGTAGCAGCCCACTCTGAACTGTGGAAACTCACAGGCAATTGTGATCTAATGGCTTCTGTTCATATATTCAGTAGACAGGCAAAGTAACAGAGTGAACCTTGACACTGGAGGGCTTTGCCGAGTGGCCTCATGAAGTTTGTATTTCCTCTCTGTTTCTAATTCTATAATCGGGACATCATGATTTCTGACTTCTCATTCCAGGGAAGCATGCTCTGAAGTGCTGAACTAGTTCTCCAAATGTGGATGAGAGTATGAGCATATGACACACTTGCATAAGCTGTTCCCCCATCATCTAACGGTCCTTTGAAAATTGTGTGGAACTGAAGCTTTAGGGTTTTCATAGCCACTGTCAAATGCCAGAGCAATCTATCAGGCAGTCCCCTTAGTTACTCTGACAGCCTTTCATGCTGTGTCAGAATAGAAAGAAAAAAATTGTTATTGCAGCAAATTCATTTTTCTGGAAGCAGCTGAATCACATGGTCCTCTGAGCCTTTGGTAAAGCAATAATGGCAGGCCAGGCAGCCAGTCACTGCAGGGGACTCAAGGGGTGGATGAAAAATTTCAAAAAATTACACTCACGCACACACACGATTTCGAAACATGGTTTAGGTAAAGGCCTGAAGGTAACAACTTATAGGTATATAAGTAATAAAAAAGAAAGCACAGGTCCATGTATTTCTATATATACATAAAAGGGGGGGGCAGGATAATTCTGATTAATTTAGTGTATTTAACTCAGTTCCTTAATTATCTATGATAATTAAGTAAAAACCAAGCAAACTCAGGTCACTTTTGCCTCTCTGTAGATGAATGAATAAAACATCATTTGTTCTCCACATCTGAGAAAAGTATTTCTTTTCCTACCTCTAAGCTTTTCACTTCCCTCTTTACTGGTTGACATAATTAAACTGTTACATTCTTCATTAGCCAAATATAGGCAAGAAGCTTCAGAAGACCTCATTTTGTCACCTCTTATAACCTATTTCTGTTCGTTTACGATCAGTTAGGGTTTAAGAACATAGCAGTAGTTAATATTAGTAATAGAGACTTGAAACAATATTATGTTGAACTTTTTTACTTATTATTTTTTCTTCTGTTGGTTTATTGTTTATGTGCTATTTCTCTAGGAGGTGTTGTAATTCTACAAAGGCAGGAATGAAAATCTTTATTTTCTTTGACCTAACATAGTCAAGGCTCAAAACTGATAAGTTCTGGAATGATTTTGAATGGAAAAAAAATTAATGAATTAATGTCATTAGGGCTTTTAAAGGTTTGAAAATATCACAAGGGAATTTACTGAATATATCACTTTGTTCCAAAAAATTTATATGGTAACAGTAGGAGATTGAAAGTGAACTATTTTAAAAATATGAGTAGGAAAACACCAAGGGTATAGACCAGGAAGGGGTTTGTTGGTTGATTGAGAAGGAAGGAAGAAAGAAAATCCAAGCAAAAGACTAATAAAATAGAACTGGATATCATCCATGTTTCTGTTTCCTAAATTGCTTTAGGATATACTTTTGTGGTATGTAGTATTCACACTCATCTTCTTTTCTGTCTGTTCTCCCTTGGCTGGCTTCTACAGATAGCTACTAGTTATGTTTTGGGTGAGGATAATAGTAAAGAATATGACTTAGGCAGTTTTCATGGCATAGAATGAGGTCATGGAGGTTGCTCACCTTTATTCCAGTTCCTCTCTTTTCTTGGCATATGATACAATTGCATGTTCTTGCTCATTCTGAATTTAAGTCATAAAAAGTGAATAAATGTGATGTGTACCACCTCCGGGCAGAAGCTTTAAGAGCTAGGGCATGCCTGGTATGCCACAGTTCCTTCCCCTTCCTGAGTAGGCCTAGAAGTCCATGATGAGGTGGAGCATCCTTTAACCTATGTCTCTGTTTAACTTCAGTATGCAAATTTGGTATATTCAGTATCTTTGACCTCAAGGCTACAGTATGTCCCAAACGGAGTGTCACCAAAACCAGGGACAGTTGGTTCTTTGGCTCACCTTAGCAGGTTCTCAGCTACTGCTTTCTTGATTTCAAGAACTTTGGTATAAATAGTATCCTCTGATATCTTGAACTAGAGTCCATGTATGGAAAACTATTTATTCTCTTGGAGCTTTTCATATGAGTTAAATGTTTCCAGAAATGATTTTTAAAGTTTTCCTTGTGTTTTGTTTGTTTGTTAGCTTTGCTAGCATAGCTCTTTCCTGAGATACTCTCACTCCCTTCTCCCGGTGATTGGAACAAGATTTACGAACAGCTGGGGTGGGGGTGGGGGAAACAAAAAGCAGAGCACATTTCCATTGGAGGTCATGATGCTTGCGGACATGCACAGTACTAGGCTTTAATCCCTGTAATTGCCCAGGGGAAAATGATTAATATTTGTAATATTGAGAGTGGGTAGAAAAGGAGTGTAAAGCACACTATATAAATCATAGAACCAATTAAGTATGTATGTGGTGGGAGGGAGTGAGGGTAAACTCACCAAGAGTAGGTATTTTCATTATTTTCCTTTCATCTGTTTTCAGAATTAAACAGTAGGAATAGACAAGATTGAATCTCTTTATTTTTGATTTATTTTTCTATTAAAATTGTTGATGCTAAAGTTTCCTCTGAGTTAACCCTATGCTAACTTTTTAGCACCTATTTTTCATGATGAATAGGTAAGAGAATAGCTTGTGCAGGATGTGGCTCCCTTCTCAGGGAGATAATACAACAGGGGCATCCAACACGCTTCCCGAATCGAGAACACATCGCTGCTACGTTTCTGCAACTGTCATTACCTCAGCATGTTTCAAAGTCAGATTGTACCACATTTTAAGAAATGGCTGTCTGTAACTAATGTACCTTTTCCATGTACGATGGAAACAAAAGAAAAGCCACGTGTTTAAGAAATATGCAACAAAGGGAAGTCTGTTAATTTCAACTCAGGAACATAACAAGGATCCCTGTCAGCATACCTTCTGTCCAGTATTGAATTATGGTCTAAAATAAAGCAATGCATTTGGAAAAAAAGGCATAAAGATTACAATAATTCTTCTCCACTGTGATTGTCTACTAGAGAAAAGTCCAGAGACTTAAATAAATTGTTGAAATTTATAAAAATTCAGGAATGTTTCTATGTGAATGCTCAATGAAAAGAAACCATTGGCATTTTTATACTACTGCAATAAAAAGTGAGAAAATAAATGTGTGATGTATCTAGGAATAAATGTAGCAAAGTAAGTGCAAACTGAATAACAAAATATACCATGTTCATGGATAGGAACACTCAACCATGTAATAAAAGTCAGACTCACAGAACAGGAAGTAAAAGAATGGTTACTGGAGGTGGGGAATGGGGAAAATGGGGAGAAGTTGATTAGAGGGTACAAACTTTCAATTATGAGATGGATAAATGCTGGGAATTTAATAAGCTGCATGGTGATAATAGTTAACACTGTATTATATACTTAGAATTTGCTAGGATAAGTTTTAAGTGTTATTACTGCAAAAATAAAAACATAAGGTCTGTCCAGAAAAAGTCCAACCATTGTTAATATAACGAGATCAGTTTGTGTGACATTGCTGTAACCTGGCAGCCAAGGAGAATGGACTGGAATGCACATGCATGAACAGCGATGCCTTCACTGTACTGGTCAGTGGGGGCAGTAGATACCATTGAGTGAGCATGTGTACTGTGTGGCCATTGCATTCAAAATGACTGAGTAAAGCAACAAACCTGCATCGAATTTTGTGTTAAGCTTGAACATTCCTCCATGGAAAATATTTGGATGTTGAAACATCCAAATGCTGCTGCTACGGGCAACTGGTGATTGACAGTTTCAGCATGACAGTACACCCACTCATGCACCACATCTCGTGCAGAGCTTCTTGGTGAAACATCAAATCATCCAGGTGACTCAGTGCCCCTACAGCCCAGATTTGGCACCCTGCAACTGCTGGCTTTTCCCAAAACTAAAATCACCTTTGAAAGGGAGGAGATTTCAGACTGTGGATAAGATTCAGGAAAATATGACAGAGCACCTGATGGAGATTGGGAGAACTGTGTGAGGTTCCAAGGTGCCTAATTTGAAGGGGATGAGGCATCATTTTCCTGTGTACAATGTTTCTCATATCTTGTATCTTCCTCAATAAATATCTCTATTTTTCATATTATAAGGCTGGACACTTTCTGGGCAGACCTTGTAGTAACTATGAGAGTAATTGATATGTTAATTAACTTGATTGTGGTAATCATTTCACTATTTATGTGTATTAAATCATAATGTTGTACACCTTGAAAATCACTTTATATAATCCAGATATATACAATTTTACTTGTCAATCATACCTTAATAAAGCTAGGAGGGTGGGGAACTAAAAAATTATTAATAGTAAAAAATTCAGGAAAAAACCCTTAAATATCAAAAGAGAATAATTCATAAGTTGTGGAATATTTATAGACCATAATAGAACATACAATGAATGAACTAGAGCTACATATATCAACACATATTAATCCCCAAAACATATGTGGTTAAAAAAGGAAGCAGAAGGGTGCATGCTTTTTGATAGCACCAGAACACAAAACAATACTTGTGTATTCATTTCCTGTGCTATTGTCACAAATTACCATAAACTCACTGGCTTAAAGTAACACAGTAATTATTTTAAATTTGGAAGTCCGAAGTCCAGTGTAGGTGTCAGTGAACAAAAGTTGAGATGCCGGCAGGCCGTGATTCTTTCTGCATGCTTTGCGGGGAGTGTGTTTCCTTGCTCTCTTCAGGTTGTGAGCACTCTGTTCCCTGTGGTTGCGAGACTGAAGCCCCTGTTTGCTGGTTTGCTGTAAACTGAGGGTCATTCTGAGCTTCTCGATGCCACTTCCTTCCTTGGTCTTTGGACCCCTTTCTCCATCTTCAAAGGCAACAGTGACAGATGGAGCCCTCCTTACTTACATCACATCTCTCTGATCCAGTTTTCTGCCCTCCTGTTCCACTTTCAAGGACACATGTCATCGGATTGGGCCAACCCAAATAATGCATGATAATCTCCCCAGTTTAGGGTTCTTAATCATCTATAAGTTTTTAACTTTAGTCACATGTGCTGAGTGGCTTTTTTGATATAAGACATCTATAGGTTCTGAGCATTGGGGCATGGACATCTTAGGGGACCATTTTTTTCCACATCACACTTTTTATAGGCAAATACATATGTAATAAAATGATAAAAACATGCATGGGAAAGATAGGTATCAAAATGAGGATGTAGGCTACCTCTGCATTGAGAAAGAGGAGGTTTGGGTTGGGAAAACATTCACAGAGAAACGAATTTTCCTGTATTATTTACTATTTTTTAAAAATGGAGTTGAAGCTACCTGTGAAAATGCAAGGAATTGATTATGTTAAGTGGAAGCAAGGGCAGGAAGAGAGGGCATACTTCTGTGGTGTTTTGTTTTTTTAATCACAATGTTTATATTTATCAGTATATTTAAAAATTTCGTAATAGAAGATGTTTGAAAGGGGAGAAAGAAAAGTTTTTGTGAAGAGTCAGTAAAATATTGAATCAACGAAGCCCCCCTTTTTGGTGATGATTGAAAATAGGTAAGTTGAATGCTTAGGCCAGCAACGTAATCATCTCTAAGGTAGCAGAGGAGGCTCTGAGCTGTGAGTGATGGAGAGATGAGGGCATTAAGGACGTAGAGCACAGGGAAGAACTCAAAGCAGTCAGGATGAGAGTGATAGGGAATACAATGTTCGCTAATAAACTGAGCTGCCAGAACAGATGATCAGCGAACGGTATTTGAGATTTAAAAATACACAGCAGGTTTAGAACAGTCCCAGTGAAGAATGTGATAGGGGGAGGGTGAAGGAATAGACTAGATGGACCTAACTGGGATTACTCACATTGACAGTAGGCAGGGTTTCTTCACTTTTTTTCACATTCTTTGGAAGCCCATAAAGTGTTATCTAGGTGCTGATTTGCCTCAAAGAAAAAGGGATAATGAATTTGCTAGAAAGAATGCATCGGAAGAGGTGACTATAGGTTTCAGTCTAGGTAAGGAGTTTAAAAAAAAAAAAAAAAAGGCCAGGATCTGAGGAAGAGAGGTTGGTCTGGGAAAACTCAGATGATCCAGGACTTAAGGATGATCTTCTTATATGTAACACGAGTAGAGTGCAAGTTAACTAGTTTTATCACGTTTGGAGACCAGAACGGAGAAAGGGTAGATGCATAGTGGTCTGAAAAGAAAACCTACAAATTTGTGATCTAACGTAGACGTAAGGTAACTTTTGACAAGGTATCTCTAAAAGGTAAGGTGAATGGTACTGTCTGGGCGTTAGCAAAGCATGGTGGGAGTGGCCTAAGGACTGTTTGCACATTTCCTAAATGTTTCTTAATGCACCCGCTAAGATTTTATCCATCCTCTCAAATCCTTTTTGGCAGTTGTCTTTTCACTTTCCATCCGGACAGGTTATTAATAATGTGTACAGAATTTAAATCCAACCTCTCAGAATTTTACCCACTATTTTGAAGTGACTTGTATAATATCACACAGAGGCAGAAATTGGACTAGAATTAAGGTCTTCCACATTCTAGACAAGGTCTTTCCTGGTGCTCCCTACTGTCTTTTTAAAATTAAGGATCTACCAGGTCATGGAACAACCAAGGTAAAGAGTTAGAGAGGTATCTGGGAAGACACGGAGCCTGAAATTCACTGAAAGTTTCCTTGGATGGAGCTAGAAATCCTGTTGTGATCATTTTTAGGTAGCATTTAAAATGGATACTACCACACATGGCCAGCAATGAAGGTACATTTCCTGTTGGTCCAAGAGGGCATTCTGGGTGGAAATGACACCATTAACTGATGGTTTATTGCTTTGGGGAAATATTTGGACATCCTGTTTGCTTGATCAGCAGTTAAACCCCAGGTTGCTGTTTTGACCTTGGTTCACCCAGAAGATTATTTCTATAAACTTGAAAGCTGAAACCAAGTAAGATCACATACACAAAAGAAGTTCAAGGGAAGAAAGTCAAAGCTTTTGTTTGTCTCTAGGGTGTGAATGCTGGCCAAAGACTATACGACTGTTCCCTCTCTGGAAACAAGGTGATTTGCATTTCTCCTGGGTTTTAGCTCCTGATTAACTATGTAAATAACTTTATTCAACAAAGCCTCCTTTTCCCCTTGGATGCTGACCTTTGGAGCTCCGTACTAATGTTTGTGGGAATTAAATTATGAACATTAAATATCAGATGTTTGGAAAATATGTAAAGGTCTGGTGGAATGTGTCAAGTGAAAGTATAAGTCATCTAAAATAAACATAACTTTATTAACAATTATGTTTCCCAATTGCTACTCATAATTATCTTCCTCCTTGATGAATAATGTTATGAAAAACTTCAGAGTCTAACTCCCCGCAGCTCACACAAGCCCATAAACATGAATGATAAGAGCTATGAGCAATACATCTCATCAGTCTCATGAGCTGCAGTTGTGTTGGTCTCCAGACCCCCTACCTGTGGATCTTATGTGTAATAAGAGTCACGTTTCTCGGTAGAAAGTTTTATAGCCTGTAGACCCTTGAAGATGTTGTCTCTTTTGTTTGTTTTTTCATGCTTTGTTTTTCCAAACACTATTTTGAGTCACTATTGATAGTATCATTCTTCTGGCTACCTCAATGAAGAAAATAAGTCTTAGAAATTTGGCCACAAATAACCACTATTCTGACTTTGACAGCAAGCTCTTTCTTCGTGTCTTTATTGCTGCAAAGCCAGGATTGTGGTTACTTATGGAGAGAGAGGGGCAGTGATGGGGGTAAAGGGCATCTGGAAGCTCCCCCAGGGCAGCTATTTGCAAGTCTTTTCAACTTATGGTAACTCATTCAGCTCTGTGCATTTCATGTGTATGATAACTCATTCAGCTCTGTGCATGTCATGTGATTTTCCATAGCTTTATCTTACTGTAAAATTTAAAAAAGTATAATCAAACTAAAGAGGAAAAATGAAAGAAATTTGGCAACTGTAGTTCAAAGCTTAGTAAGTGCAGGTCTGGGGTTGGGTTCAAGTGTTTGGACTCCACATGTAGTGCTTTTCCTCCTGGAATCAGCGCAGGGGTTGGTTCTGATGACCAGGACTAGCTTATTCCCTGCAGTGTTCCTGCCTGGCCCTCGGTACCTGCAGCTCTCTTCCGCTACGGCACCGTACACTGATGTATGGAATCTCGTGGACACAATGCCTGTCAGGATTTCCGGCTTATAACAAAGGACCTTATCATTTTCAGGGCTATTCACGGAAGGCTCTAAAAAAGAAACATGATTTTAGATATTTTTTTAATCACTCAAGTCTAAGCAAAAACCAAAGAGCACAATTTTATGTTAAACTGATAAGAACACATACTACACTTGGTCTTAGCCAAAAGGTCGAGAAGTGATAGAGCACTTTATAAAGTCACCATACATGTAATGTTAGTTAAAGTCTGCCAACATTTTCCTTGGGTGTCAAAGAAAATAAAATAAGACAAAAATAATAAAAAATAATGTATTAATGAAGCAAAAAAGAAAAAAAAAAAGAGTTGGCCCACCAAAACAGAAAATAATAAAGCAGCAAAGAAACTACTGAGCTTTAGGGTCCCTAGGTTTCTTTTACTCCAGTAAAGCTTGGCTAAAATAACACAAACCCTATAGCTTACTAATTTTTCAGGCCAATATTTGGGTATAATTTGTGTGCTTTATTGGCCTGGCAAACCCACGAGAGGCCACAAATTGCTGACGTAACTGTCTTTGAATTTAACAAAGCCCGTTACCGTGTCAGTGAGGAGGATGGGTGGAAGGCTCGAGAGGGCAGGTTTTCTAAGCACCCCGAGGGGGTTTTCACTGCAGCTACTGAAATAATAAACTCCCTTGATTTTTGGCACCGACCAGAGCAGTTTTAATAGTTCACTTCTAAGCGCAGATGATTCTTTTTTTATTATGTCATTTTAGACGCTGCTATCGCGCACACAGCCAATGTTGCTGTGATACAGAACACCGTAAGCTGCACACACGATATCAAGCCCTAACGAAAGCGAAACTCTGTAGTTTGGGCTTTAAAGGTAGGGTGTGCATGTGTATGTTTCAACTTACCCTCTGTTTTTGAGTAGGTCTTACGATGTCTGAAATCTGAACTGAATTTTCTGTCCTCTTGTTTCAATGAATAGCAATTAAGAGCTTGCTCATTATCTTTCCACTAAATTTTAGTATAAATCCTGGAGTGGGGAAATCCTAAGCAATGAAATTCATACATTTCCCAGCGACAGAGATGAAGGGCTGTGTAGTGTGCCAAGACAGGGAAGGGAAATACTGTGTATTGTTTTGTCTTAGACAAGGTGGTTGCTTTTGATTTTTTGTCTTAAAGTGAGACAAAGTACACTTGGTGATTTCTGAGGAATTTTTATCCTAAGATAATATGCTTAGTTTAAATTCAATAGGCAAAAATGGACCATTATCATTAGACAAAAGTCCTTATCTATCTATCTATCTACCTTTGCTTGTTTTGTTTGGTTGTTTTGTTTTGCATTTGTTAGAGAGTTGGTGCTTACTTTTCTATTTTTATTTGAAATAATTTAAACTCATGGACCTGGATGGTGTGTCTCAGTGGACTGAGCACCAGCCTATGAATCAAAGTGTCACTGGTTGTGGATTCGAAGTCAGGGAACATGCCTGGGTTGCGGGCCAGGTCCCTGGTGGGGGGTCGCCCAAGAGGCAACCACACATTAATGTTTCTCTCCCTGTCTTTCTCCCTCCCTTCCCTTCTCTAAAAATAAGTAAATAAAACCTTTAAATTTTTTTTGAATAAACTCATAGAAAAGTTTCAAGAAAAAAATTCCTATATATTTTTTCTCAAATACATCAATTGTTGACATTTTGCCACATAGAGTTTACCTCTATAATCTAATTTTTATTTTCTTAATAATTTGAAACTGAGTTCAGAAATCCTTCTCCTTTACTTCTAAGTTCTTATGTGTGTTTCCTAAGAATGAGGACATTCAGTTTCATACATTAAAGAATGTGAACCAAAATCAGGATGAAAGGGTCGTTGACACTGTCACCTACACAGCTTGCTCACATTTCATCTGTTGTCCCAGGAAAGTCCTTACGGGGGTGGTTGCTAGTCCCAGATCCAGTCGAGGACTGCATATGCCAGTCTGTTCTTTTATGGGATTAAGGCTTAATAGCCTTAATTTGCAGGCTTGAAGTCAAGGATAAAAAAAATAGGAAGACTTTGAACAAGGGATGGTCGAGTCAGGAGCTAACTAAAAAGCATCAAACTAAAGGAACTAGGCAATCAAAACAAAGATACAAGCATGTTCTGGCATGTAGGGAGAATCACCATATTGGTTAAGAATAAAAGGTACAGGATACTATGAATATTATAATTTTAATATTATAAAAATCTGGTTTTGTACACATATAAAAGCCCAAGGGCCAATTATATACTCAAGATGTTCACAGTGGTTATTTTGGGGTCAAGTAGACTTATGAATAATAATTTAATGTTATGTTCTTCATCTTCTTAGAGTTTTACAATAAATAATATGTTCCGTTATACTATTGAAAAGTTATTTGTAGAGAGATGCAGAGAGGGGTACACAGCTGCATCTTCAGATAAGAAGAGCAATTATGGTTACTGGTTGAGTGATGGAACGTGTATCCGAGGGAGCAGTCATGACTGAAGAAAGCTCAGAAGAGCAAGCTAGTTCAGGTTGGTTCCTGGAGAGAGTCCCAGAGAGGATGGGTCTGTGGATGCACCAGTGGGGAACCACTGGGGACGCCGAGTTCCCTCAGCACAAGATTTCTCTGATGTGATTGATAGAAGCCTGAAAATGTTTAAATTCACCCTTTCATAGTTCCCAATAACTGCTTCGGGTATACATAAGCTCTTTCTCATATCTTATGATGGGTTTGGGGGGACTGTGGGATCTGAAGATGATAAAGGTATTCACTAGTGATATTTGACAACATTAAAAATCTCACCTTAATCAAACTACCTATGTACAGTGTTCAGCTACATGAGGATTCCTTTTGAGGTACATTAGGAAACCTCAGATACAAGCAGAGATCAGATTAGGCAATCAGGGAATTTATGAAGTTTTCCTTTGTTGTGTAAAATGTGAATATTATATGTTTCATCACTTACCAAATTGCCATTTTCAGGGCTATGAAATTATAGTGCCAGAAAATGAAAAGGTAAAGGATTTTTCTAAAATGTTACTGATGCTGTGTTTTTTAATTGCTTGAGCCAGTGGGGCTGTGATTTTAGACACATTCCTGCCAACATTGCCGAACTGCAATGTCAAAAATTGCACGCATTCCTCCAGATATTTTCTGGGTGCTCAGCGGCCTTTGGAAAGTGGGCATATGCTTCCTGAATAATTTCTTCCTGTAAGACAGATACCGTAGGGTGTCGGTCTCTTGGCATTTCTGTTCCTGCCTTAGAATTTCAAATTCCCCACGGCAAGACCCTCGCTTGGCACATTTTACAGATGACATAGCAGAGTGATGGGAGCAGCTACGGTGCTGGAGGAATAGCAAGGCGGTAACTATCAAGTGAGCATCCATACATCAGAGAAACTCAGAATGTCCGAGGAGGAACCAGCACATTATGTTTCCATTAACATAAAATTTCCTTTTCTTTCTTGTACGTACTAGGTCTTGAGCATTTACTATATGTCAGACACAGTTCTTTTAACAAGTCCTGAAAAGTACTATTACCCTTGCTTTACATATAAACAGACGGATACTGAAATTTAAGTAGTTTGCACAAGATTATGTAGCTAGCAGATGAAAGATATATGCTTTACCGTCACAAGTTCTATGTTCTTTTTTTTTTTTTTTTTTTTTAAACAGACTGCTGTTTTATTCACTGCTGATTGGCTTTTATGTTTGCTGGTTTACAATTCATTTAGTATTTCCCATCAATCAAATGGATGTGCGTGAGCCTATGTGAGTGACCAAGGTTGTCCATGGACACCTCTGACTTTCCCTTATGGGTTCCTTCTCTCAGTTCCTGCCACAGAAACCTCAAATGCCCCCGCTCGTCAGCACCTCATCCTCTGCTCCGTCCTGCATTCTCAGGCGGATGGAATGGATGCCAGAGCTCTTGAATTTTCCTTGTGTTTTTCCCCATATTATGTCTGCTCATCTGTCTCATTCTTATACATGTTGATAACCTAATTTATGCTAATGTAAGAATGAGCTCATGTTTTCTAGCCTTTATTCTACATACATAGATTTGCATATAATGGAAGTTTCCTTAGTGATAAAAATCTGAATTCCATGGGATGATTCCATAGGTGGGCATTCGAGCCCCATGGCAGATTGTGGGGCCACAGTGGAGTCTCTGCATATTTGTGTGCTCTGAATCCCTAACACATAATTGGCAGGTTTGACCCTTTCATCCCCACTGTTGTCATTACCAACAGTTTCTATTAAGTACTCATGTTGTACAAGTGGTATCCAAATCCATCTCTACGTAGAGGCGATAACACTTTTCCAATCCACCAACCTTTTTCAGAGGCTATAATTGATCCACCACAGACAACTAATTTCACTTTGCTTTAGTAGGCTCATCTGTAAAATGAGAAATTGACAATACATAATCCCAAAGGTCCCTTCCTGGTATTGTATTTTCATGAAGTCAGCATCACCTGTGCATCTCTGATCGATTTCAAGTTAGCTCATCAACGTGTTTGTAAAAAGCTATTTGATATCATTGGAGCCCTCTGTGTACTTTGCAAAAACCATTTTCTTGTTCGCTGTGCCTCAGGAAATAGCATTCTGCCAAGTATAAAAGGAACCTGAGCCTCTGAAAGGTGCTGGGAATGTGAAGTCTCAAAGCTCCAATGGATGTGAGCATGGCCAAGTGTGTTATCCCTTGTCTGTCTGTCACATTGCCAGCTGGTGGGGTTAGTTCAGTTTTACCATTTAAAGTTATTTTTTGGGGGGAGCGCGGGCTGGGCTAATGAATATTTCTAAAATATTGTATTGCTTTAGAGCTCATGCTCTCTTAGTATAAATCAATTCCCACCACTATTATATAAGTACGTGATTTTTACCCCTACAAAAATTCTATTGAGATATTATAGGCTTTATATTGGGTAATAATAGGCTATGGTGGTGGTCTGGTGGAAACAACCAGGGGTGGAATTTGGGGGAGAGAAACTGCTATCGTTTGGGCTGCGGAATTCAGAGAGGAGATAGAAGCTGCTGAGGATGGACCTTTTTGGTCCTTTATTACATGGTGCCATAAAGTCAAGTCCCAGATTTTTCACCTTTCTCTCAGTGGGCAAGTCTTAACATGGGCTCTCTTGGGAATGGAAAGGCAGGAAAGTGAAAAAGACCAGAAGCTTATCCATAAAATAGCTTCCAAAGGTCGGAAGTTGTTGGGACAAGGCTAAGGGAGTAAGGAACCGTGGCCTTCAGCTTCTATGATAATTAAGGATTTACTGCCCCTGAGGGCATACTGTGTGCCCTAATAAGCACTAAAAGAATGTGCCTGTCTGCAGTAATCATTTTATAAATATTAATGCAGCTTCGAGAAACTGCGACCCCATGTTAAGTGTTACATTTTATTTGTAAGTGCGTAGTTTAATTGCAGCCGTAAAACATTGATTAGTAGAAATTTGCTGCTGTTTTGAGACTCAGGAGCCAGACGGGTTTGTAATCAGAAGCAGCATCTGCAGTATGCCATTGTTAAGGCAGAGAAGCGGGCTGGGGGCTGTCCACTGAAGGGACACCTGAGTGTGTGGGAGAACACATGTTATCAGTGCAGCTGGGTCACGTGGGGTCTGAAATCCTGACCTGCTTTTGGAGTGGTGTTGCCGTCATTTTGGGAGTATGAGAAAGGAATTTGAAATAGTCAAGGTATTAATGAAATCTGTCCTTTCTTTAAAGGAGATTCTATGGACTGAATTGTGTCCTCCTGAAATCATGTGTTGAAGTCCTAACCTGCCATGAATTTGGGGACAGGGCTTTTATGAGGTATTTAGGGCTAAAGGAGATCATAAGTGTGGCTTCTAATCCCCAAGGATTAGTGACCTTATAAAAAGAGGAGGGGAGCTCTTTTTCCCCATGTAGGTACCAAGGAAGGGCCACGTGAGGCCACAAGGAGGAGGCACCTGGAGAGAGAGGTCTTGCCAGACACCAACCCTGTCTCTGAGTGGTGGGGGTTACTCTCATTTTATGCCTTGTTCTTTTTAATGATTTTTTTCAAAATAAATATATCTTACTTTGAAATCAGAAAAAATAGCCCTACTACTAAAAAAGGAAAACATAACAGGGGTAAAGAAAGAGGTAGGAGCAGGATTACCCTAGAAGACCCGGTTGATCTTCCTACAGGTTCCTTTGTATTCTTGGAGTATTTCTGAGTTCCTATGCATATGTAACTCGGTGTAGGGCGATGAAAAAAGAAAGGTGTTTTACCATGCCACGCCCCTCAAGAAAAATTGGATGGTCTCAGATGTTTGTTTCATTAGTACACAACTCTACAAGTGTGGTGAGCAACTACTTTTTTCCCTACTCCAATAGAACAGGGTAACCAAGTGGACAAGGCAATGAGAGCAACGTAACCCCACCTGGAAGCCAAAGGCAAACGTTACCTCCCAAATCTGTATTTCTCATAGCCCTGGCCGTGTCAAAGCAACAATTACAGGCAACCTTTAAGGAAGGTCTGATCACTTACACATTTTTACGGAAGTGGGAGAGATCGTTTTAATACCTTTTCCCCAGTGGCTGGCATTCTTTTCCTGAGATGTAAGATTCTTTGGGTGGGAAAGAAACAGCAGCGTTGGGAGCTGCTGTGGGGGGAGCAGCGGAGGAGCAGGGTGTATCAGAATCTGAAAATAAAATAAATTGGCAAGAGCACACATAAAAATGAATATATGGCATCCATCAAGTGTAGCAAGGGATCTATAAAAAATTCTCAAATGAATGCTATTGTCTGCAATCAGTAAAAATGCCGCTTTACCCTCTCCCTTCAACCCCAGCCCTCTGAGAACCTGAGCTCATTCTGAAGGCTCCTGTGTGGTGTTAGTTGTGACAAGATAACAGCTCTCTGACAATAGCTAGTGCAGACAGGCCTTATTCATACGCAATGCAAGCTGACACAGTTCCCAAACTAGGAGCACAGCGTTTTGTAGCACTTTGTAAACTCTGGAAATAATGATGGTTCAACTCTCACAGAGCTGAGGAGCGCAGGCTTCTAAGATACCAATCTGAAAGGTGACTGTTTTACTGGTTGTGATGGAGACTCACACTGGTCAGAGTTTGAGGCACGAATGTGTTTCATTTGACATAATAAGAGCTTTTTTCCCCTGCAAGGGCACCCTGGGATGTGGGGAGGGTTTCGAGGTTCTTCACTTGGTGGTGTCGGAAGGCTCCAGCTCAAGAGGAAGAGGGTCACACAGGGGGAACTGCCCTTCAGGGGCATGAGGGAAGTGCTGGTGATGGCTCAGGGATGAAACGGGGGTCCAGTGACATGCCTTGTCAGTCCTAGGAAGACTCTGTCTTCTTTGCCAGTCTGTATTTCTTCCTCTGTTCTGCTAATGGGCAGGGGGCTTCATTTTGTCAAACCGAGAAAGGAAAAGAGAGAATTTGGATCTGATTATTGCTACCAAAACTTCCAGTAGAATATTTCTATCAAGTTAACAAATACCCTTTGCGAGGAGTTGATCTAAGCACATTTTTTCTTAGGATCTACTCTGAGCGACCTCTTTATACTGTACAAAAGAATTCATTTGCTTGATTCCAGCTCCAGGACATGCCCGGAAGAATTAGGGTGCTATATTGGAAGCATTTAATTAAAAATTATCCAATTTATCATGGTCATCTATTCAAGAAAACAGATGCTTCCTTTGGTCAAGTGTATAAGAAAGAGAAATATCTGCTTCGAACCAAAGGTGAGAGTCCCTACATTCACCAGTCCTTTGTTAAAAGATATACCCTCTCCTATGCACAGACTTCCAGAACTTTCAAACAGGGGTGAAGCTGAGAAAACAATTGAACATTTAGCCTCTGGAGATGTTAGTTTCTTAAACATAACACTTATCACATCTGGGGAGGCTGGATGTGTGTGGAAGGGACAGAAAACAAAGGTGCCTTCATTTAAAGAGTTGTAAGCGATGCTCGATGGTCCAATTAAAATGAGAAGAGAAGATAAGAGGAAAACATGACCGCCAAATTTCAAAAATATACATTAAAGATTCATGCATACCAAGGATATAAGGGTTCGAGATTTATTTTGCTAAATCATCTTTTTTTTTCCCTCCCCCTTGAATGGCTTCAGAATTTTTGTTTAAATTTAGTGCAGGGACTATATATACAGTAACACCAAGCTTTTAACAGCTGCATTTTCTCCCTTTTGCTGTCGTAATTATGGTCTCATTAGGATTCCAATAAAAAGTCAAGAAAAACCTTTTTCTTTTTTTTTTTTTTTAAGGAAAACAGAAGTGCCCACAGTGTCTTTCTCCACCAACATGCTATGCTTTTAAAATATTTGCATTTGAAATTCCTCACTGCAAATATTCTCAAACCAAAGGTAAATATAACACTTAGATTACTCCCAGAAGAACATTCCTTCTGCTATTAATACCCTGAATTCAAATCAGAATTTTTGCAAGTCTGTATAATTTTACTGTATGTACTTTATCCTGCCGTTTGGCAGGCTGAACATGTTAGGAAACTAGATGCATCAGAAATGAATAGAAGAGTGCATCTCTTGCCTGGGTGAATCCTTTTTTTTTTGGTGGGTAGGGGAGAATTTCCATTTCATAAAAGAGTCTATTTGCAATATCAGAGTCCCAAGACTGGAATCCTCAGGTAGACAAGAATGTCGATGGGACAGGTCTTTCCCCAAGAAACCGTTTGGCCCATCCACATCCCGGCTTTCAGTAGATCATTAGACTAAACTAGGAGAAACAAAAGTGTGTTGTCAGATCTCCTCTAGTTTTTACGTGCACCCTCCTCTCATTCAATGGGTAGCCCCTCCTTTTTGTCGTGGTGCCCAGTGCCAAGCGATGTCCTGGAGGTTTCAGCCTCCTGCTCTGGAACTGGCACTTCCTCAGGCTGCCCTACACCCCAAAGATTTCCTTTGCCAGTCACAGGTTGTTTGCTTGTTGACCCATTCCCTGGATGCCAACATGTTTTTCTAGGAATTACACAGGGAATGAATCCAAGCTAAGACGTTGCAGATGTTATTTTGAAAGTGGCTTATAATACCTCGACCAAAAATAGTGCGAAATAAGGTCAGTTAAGGCCTCGTTGCAAAGAGGAAAATAGAACATTTTATACTTCCTTGGTGGCTCCATGTGTTCCCTTTGAACAAGACTACCCTTGAAACATACCCACAGCAAAAGAGCTGGCTGTACAAAAGGCTGTAGGAACCAGGAGAATGTTGGTGGGACCTCCCAGAGCACTTTCCAGTACAGACATGGCAACAGGCTCAAGGTGGTGGAACGTATGGGCGTGAGTGAAAGTTAACACATGAAGCCAGTACAAGCAACTAATTGTTTTTGAGAAAAGTTAGCTAGGAGGAACAGGAAACAGAAGGGAATGGGGAGCTTTTCTCTTGTTTCTTCAACAGTGGATGATTTTTGAGTGAGTTAAACTGTCCAAGGGAGGAGAAATGGACAGTCATACTTGAGAAATCATTGAATGGGATTCCGGGGGAGAAAGGAGGAGGCAGGCATCTGAGTTTGCTGAAAGGTGACCTTAGTGACTAAGCAAGTGGGCACCTTCCCCAGAAGGGCAGGGGCAGAAGGCCCCGGGGGGCGTACAGATGAGATGTTGTTCAACATGCCGACCTTAAGGAGACTTTACCTCACAAACTGGCTTTTCTGAACGCGGGCTAGTTCATCCTGTACCAGGAGGGAGGATTTTGAAAAAACTGCCCTTTCATACAATAAGTAATTTTTGGAGACTGGAAATGTTTGAAATAATTATTGGAGGACATGGGGGAGAATAAGTTTCATGGATTATATTTCCGTTAATGGGACACTGAGTTAAATAAAAGATATTTTGTTTTTTTTTTTATAAGCCTTGCCAATGCTGCTTCCCCAAAAAGGTTTGCCATTGGCTCTGAGTCCAGTGTTAGAATGAGATGGAATCACCTGAGCCAGCCTTGTATGTCTCTGTCCCTTGCCTTCTCTCCAACTTCCTCTCTGTCATTCCTACTGCTGACTGTCCCCCAGACACACTGGTCTTTTTACTTCCACCACCTTCATTCCCACCAAAGGACCACATGCCCAAAAGTCATCTCCTTATAGGGTCATTCCTTGAAGTGTCCCAGGAAAAACCACACCAGTCCTCAGCCCCAGTCTCTCTGTAACCCCTTCCTTTGATTTTCTCCATAGTACTTACCGTTACAAGAATGATAGCATTTATTTTTACTATTTGTTTCTTCCACTGGAATATATATTTGAGGATGATGGGGACTTTGTCACATTAGACAGCATATTATCAGCTGCTAGAAAAACACTTGACCAAAGGTAACTCATTCATGACGAATGAAGAAAAAATAAATAATTTTAATTTAACCACATTCTTCTGAATATTGGATATTCTCATTTGAAAAGCTATATGCTAATTTTGTGAGACATTTGTATTCCCCCTTTTTTTTGTTTATATTCTTGTGCTTTTCTCACCTATCTATGGGAATTTTGGTGATTTTTCCCATTGATTTCTGTGAATTCTATGTATAATAAAGGTATTTTTCATGAATAGCATCTGTCACACATTTACTGCAGTTTGCTTTAATGTTGTCATTAATTATCACATAGAGCTTACATATAGAGCAATTTTTGGATTTAAGGTTTTATTTCTTTCATTGTACTTGACATAACAATAAATTTTTTAAATCAAAGATATTGAGGTGGCATTGGTTAATAAGGTTATATGTTTCGAGTGTACAATTCTATTACATGCCATCCGTATTTTGTACTGTGTGTTCACCACACCAAGTCTATTCTCCTTCTATCACCATTTATTTGACAACCTTTACCCTCGTCATCTCTCCAATCCTCCTTCCCCTCTGGCAACCATGTTCTGTCATCTGTGTCTATGAGTTTGTTTATTTGCTTTGTGTGTTGGTTTGTTGCTTTTTGTTTTATATCCCACATATGAGTAAAATCATATGGTTCTTGTTCCTTTTCATCTGACTTGATTCATTTAGCATGATACTCTCCAGATCCATCCATGTTGTCACAAATGGCAGTATTTCATGCTTTCTTATGGCTGAGTCATATTCCATTGTATATATGTACCACATGTTGTCTGTCCATCCATCAAAGGACACTTGGGTGTTTCCATGTCTTGGCCACCATGATTCATGTTGCATTGAACACAGGAGTACATATATCTTTATGAATAAATGTATTCAAATTTTGGGGGTAGACACTAAGATGAGGGGTTGCTGGGTCACATGGTAGCTCTAGTCTTAATTTTCTGAGGAATCCACATATTGTTTTCCATAGTGGCTATACTAGTTTACACTCCCACCAGCACTGCAGGGGGGTTCCTTTTTCTCCACAGCCTCTCCAACACTGTTATTTTTGTCTTACTGGTAATAGCCATTCTAACAGGTGTGACATTAGTTTTTCTTATGCTCTTTAGAGCTTCTTCTGAAACTAAATGAAATTTTTATTTAAAATATTTTAAAGCCAGAAGTTATATTATTTTTAATATGACTATATTTACTATTCATAAACTCGATGTCTCATTATATAATAAATCTAGTTTGAGGGCTTGTATTGCAATTATCTACATAAAGTCATGTTGGAGAGTGCCCTTGTATTTTTCTTTTTACGTTTTCATCAAGAATAAGTATTAAATATGATCCAATGCCTTTTTTCTTCTGTTGGGATAATTATGGGGTTTGTGATTATTGATATTTGACCAATTACTGGGATGTGCTATATTATTAAGTTTCATAATGTCAAACAATTCTCTCATTCCTTGGTCATGTTTTTCACTCTTGAACTAGTTATTTTGGCATGAAAACTAAACAAATGGAGTGTAAACATAGATGTAGACGGAACGGAATATATAGTGGTGTTTCTTCCTTTGACTGCCCAAAGCTGTGTGTATACTCAAAGGCAGACAAGAGCAGAGGTTAAACAACTAGCTAGTAAATTTCATTGGTATTGACAAATAATCTTGGCCCTTCAGCCCCAACATCCGGTATTTTTTAAGAGCATGTTTGGCCTAAATTCTTAAGCTAATTATTTTAACTTATCTTGTGTTGATATATCCTTAGAGTTGACATTAATAAGAACTAGTGAGACCTAGAAGGCAATTCTTTTTGACCACATTACCTACTGAACAAAAGAGATCTGGCATGTTTAAAAGAATAAAAATGTCTAAAATCACCATATTTTACAGGGCATAGCCCATTAAGAAATGGGCCACTGGTCTACCCTATCAGAGTTGTTATAGAGCATTCTATATGTGACTGAGGTTTCAAGTATGTTATAAAGTAAATAATGTCAACTCTTTTTATTTATAATTTTGATTAATTATTTTGGCTAATTCTAGTCAATTAACTTTAAACTAATTGAAATTAAATTGAAATATAGAAACCAAAAAAAAAAGAAAAATCACCTCTAATCCCCAAACCTAAAGATAACCACTCTTTAAATGACTTTATTTCTCTTTGTTCCTATTGAGATCATGCTGTACATAAAGTTCTGGTATTTTAGACTTTTCAGTTAACAATCACTCTAACAGCCAATCATATTATAATACATAAATGTGTCAAATCAACATGCTGTACATCTTAAATGCTAAACGTGATTAATTAAAAAAAAAAGGTTAAACTCAATTGTGGCAGCAGCTTTTCAAGTGAGTCTAGTAAAACTTTCTAGACGAAGGAAAGGAGAGGAGCATTCTTCCCAAAGGAAATACTATGAGCAACTAATGAAAGGCATAGAAATTCTGGAATGTTTGAGAATGTCAAGATGTCAGTTATTCATTCAAGGTCAGGTTCATGATCTCAGTGCAGAGACAGAAAACTTGAAGGTAGTATGGACATAGATTCCATCGAGCCTGGAATGTAACCATAGAGAATTTGTCAGAAACTTGCCAAGGTGGTGAGGAAAGCCTGACCCCAAGGTGGAGGCTCACCTCAGGGGCCACAGGCTTGGACCCAGGCAAATAAGGAAAGTGTCCCCAGAGCTAATGGCAGTACATGTGGATTCGGCAGTGAGATCGTGCAAGTTTTAATCTGGCTCTGTTTCTGACTAACTAATGGTATAATCATGGTCAATAGTTATTATTACCATTACTGATATTTTCAAGGAAGCAACCCCTAAGGCCTGGTCAGGTGTGCCAGTTACAATCCTGGGTGGTCTTTTCCAAATGCAGTCTTGGGAGCAGTCAGACAAAGTTGGATGGATTTTGAAATAGTGTTAGACATTTCCAAACAAGTTGTACCTGGGGAACTACCCATGATGCGCTAAAGCAGAAAGAAAGGGCCATCTATATTCTTAAATTTTTTCTTTTAATTTGGAAATCTCCTCTAAGTCAAGACATTTGGACCAGAATTAGCAAAATAGAATGATGAGATATACCAATCTGGGTTTTTAAAAACGTGAAATTAATGTAATGATAATGGACTGAACAAAATTAATTATTTTGCCCCCACAGGTTTCCATCTAGCCTCATGTTTCTGTCTAGAAAATTCTATTTTGAAGGGACATAATAATTTGACATTTTACAAGTCAAATTATTCATGAGAAAGAAAAATGCGTATTTTGGAGTCTCATGAAATTGAGCAACTTGTAGGAGCTTTTGATTTCTATTATCAAACTTTTCCTCAAGGGAAAAATTCTTGCAAATAACATATTTATGATACTTTTAAAAAGTGTAGTGTGTTTCCCTGAGCAATAAGATTTTCTGTAAAAGCGATTTATATGGAAGACGAGCAGTTAGAGAGAGTTAAGCCATGTTACTAAGGAGAACATGTTTACCGGCTATGGCTTGCTGGCAGGCCTTCATCTATAAGATTTAATAATAGCACTGCAAACAATGAGATAGATCTCCAGGTGTCAGTTGCTGTAGATGAGACCACTTGGTGCCTCTGAGATGGTGCATAAGACCAGGGATTCATGATCTTGATTACACTTTGGAATTTCCTGGGGGAAGTTATAAACAACAATAACAACAAACCCAAAACACACATCTTAGGTCTCACCCTCAGAGATTTCACTGGTCCTGAGGCAGCACAGGGTTGGGGACTTTTAGCTCTCCAGGTGATCTGTGGCCTCTGCAGTTCTCCTTAGTCAGAGCTGGTCACCTGCGGCTTGTGTTTAGAAATTGGTGCTGGCTCATATCAGGCAAGTCAACTGAGGAGGAAGAGAAATGGGCTGTTGGTATTGCCCCTCCCCTCCTCTTTGTCTTTCTTTCATGAGCCTAGAGATGGAAACTCTTAAGGATTCCTCTCCCCTATTTTAAGGTGAGCAAGTTCCTTCAGGAACAATGGCTTGATTAATGCTCTCTCTTGTAGGTGTCACAGGCACAGTGGTAGGTTGCAGAGCAAAGCTTCACAGTCACCAGGTCACTTATGGGTAACCTGGAAATTAGGCAATGGCTCAGAAGGCAGAAGATGTCCATTCATACATAGAGCCAACCTAAGACCTGGCTGGGCGCCTGCCCCAGGTCCAGGGTTTGCGGCATCGAGGTGTCCTTACAGGAAGTGCTCAGCTTCTCTCCTGTGCTGCCTGTAACCAACTGTTGGCCTCGTTCTTGTGAAAGAAATGGGTAAAGCCTATATGGAGATAAACACTGAGGTTCTGAAAAGCAAGAGACCTGGATTACCAACCCAAGCTCAGAAGTGCTGGGGTGACCAATAACTCCTGCTGACCCTGATAGGATCCCTGTTTTTGGAGTGAGTTGTCATAGTTTTCCAAAGAGATCCAGCACAAAAGCCTCCACATATTTAATTTTGTTTTTCAGACAGCTCAGAGCAAAAGATGATTGCCGTGGCCAAGTTCATGGATAACAAAGCTTGAGTTGCCCCTAGGAAGTCTTCAGAATGATCTGGGGCTATCGGGGTATAAATCTGACTTTAATCAGCTTATGAGGCCTTCTTGTCAGCCTTTATTCAGCGCAAAGACCCACTGATTTTCTCCTTTGATTTTTGCAGTGGAAGATTGGCCCAAGCCAAATACTTTCCATGGGAATATAATTATGTCTTGCAAACGGTTTTCAAAAATTATCAGGTCCAAGATTCCATTTGTCTCACCAAGTTCACAGGGAATAAAATAATATTCATTAATGCCATGGCTATCTTCTTTTCTTCAGTTATTTTAAATGTGAGATCCACCCCTCTAGCCCACCATGTCATTGTATTATAAAATATTAACAACAAAAAAGTCTGTCTGTAGAAATGATGTTGTTAGATAGATTGCTTAACCCAGGAAAAGAGCAACAATATCCACAACAACACATCGTAAGGGGGTGTGGGAAGGAAATGTTGGGTTCATTTAGGCTGGTTACCTCCTCATTTCCATTAAGCCTACCTGATGTTTTAGTACTCGATTGTATGACATGACTTGCATGCTTTGCTTGCATAACAAAAGTCAGTTACTCACATTGACATAGTTCTTTTATGTCATTGAAAAAAAGTTTAAGTTTAAGAAAATAAAATCGAACACAGGACTGAGGTATTTGGGATTTTGTAGTTGGGGAGCAGCCCTGGGAGTTCGTCTTGGAGATTTATTTCACAGGAAGTGGTGTGCAGCTGACATGGCCACAGGCCCTGCGCATTAGTTCTGAGGCCTCTGGACTCATAGGGAGCCTAAGGAGACTACCTGGGTTCGAGACATAACCCTCTGAAACTAAATGTGTGACATTGGGCAGTACACTGAGTTTCCGGAATCCAGTTCCTTTTCCATTATGTGAAAGGTGATATGACAGTTCTGTCCAGAATGTATCCAGCCATGTAATATGAAAACTAAAGACATTTATTGAAGAAGCTACAAGATACAAGAAACATCGTACATAGGACAATGACCCTTCAGTCCCCTTCAAAGTAGGCACCTTGGGACCTCATACAGTTTTCCCAATAGCCATCAGCGCCCTGTCATGTTTTCCTGAATCTCATCAACAGTCTGAAATCTCTTCCCTTTCAAAGGTGACTTTGGTTTTGGGAAAAGCCAGAAGTTGCAGGGCACCAAATCTGGGCTGTAAGGGGCTGAGTCACCTGGCTGATTTGATGTTTCACCAAAAAACTGTTCACGAGATGTGATGCATGAGCTGGCATGTTGTCGTGATGAAGCTGCCAATCACCAGCTGCCCTAGCTGTGGCCTTCTGAGTCATCTGAATAGTTTTCCACAGAGGAATGTTCAGGCTTAATGCAAAATTTGATGCAGATTCATTGCTCTACTCACTCAGTCATTTTGAATGCAATGGCCACACAGTACACATGCTCCTTTAACGGTGTCTTCTGCCTCCACTGACTAGTACAGTGAACTTGTCATTTGTACGTGCATGCACATTCCAGTCTGCTGTCCTTGGCTGCCAGGTCACATATATGTCACACAAGCCATTCTCGTTATGTTGACAATGGCTGAACTCTTTCCGGACAAACCTCATAATACCTCCTTTCCAGGATTGTTGAGGAGCCTCTTTATACCAGGCTGCAGTCAGCTATTATTATTTCTATTGCTAAGCACTAGAATCTGTGCTTTATTCCAATCAGCTCATTAATCATCTAAGGACCCTAAGAGACAGGTTTGTCTTAGAAACCCTATTTTACAGATGAGGAAACTGGGGTACAAGGAGGTTAAATAAAATAAAATGATCCAGCATTTTGTGCCAGAGCCAGGATTCAAATCTAGGGCTTTGGTTCTAGGGTCCTCGGTACTTAGAAACAGGGGTAGACAGTGTTATTAATATGCACTCAGGCTTGCACCACACTCATTCTGTTTTTCCTCCAGACTTGAATATGAATTTGCCCCTCTTGTTTCACACTCACACACATGCACGCATGCACGCACACACACACATTTTTGCTGATACAAATTTTTGGCTTCAAAGTGTATTTTCTTTAAGCAAGATGAATAGAAAAACACATTCTGGCAACTTGCCTTTCCTTTTATATTACAAATTGACAAAATAATATGGCTCCAACTCAATTGCCTGGCTTCCCATTTGTACTGATCTGCAGGTCCTGACTGGCTAGAAGTTTGCGGAGTGACTGTTTGCATTCCGTGTGGTTGTCTAGGATGCAGAGGAATCTCAGGGATTTTCGGTTGGGATGGTGGTGGCAGGGTAACCACATATTCTTTAAGTATTGTGAGTGAACTTTTGCCCCCTTGATCATGCAGTGAACACAGAGGTCTTGATGGGCTTCCTCCCTTCTTGGCCCTCTGCTGGGCCGCGTTCTGCTCTGTGGCTGTGCTGGTTCTATGTAGACATCTCTCATCCTGGTGTGACCTCTGATACCTTGCAGGGACTCATGTGTCTTCAAGAATGAGTCAGACAGATCTAGGGCAATGGTTTGCAACCAAAGAAGATTCCCACATTCCTCCCCTCTGACCACAGACATTGGCAATGCCTGGAGACACTCCGGGTTGTCTCTATGGTGGGTTGTGCCGCTAAACATCTTACAGTGTACACCATCCTTGACAAGAAAGGATCATCCAACACACCTCACTTATTCTCCTGTTGAAGAACCCTGAGCTAGAATACCTACAATCCCTTCTTTGAAGTTGCATCTTGGTAAAGGACCACTGAATTAAGGTGAATACCTCTACACGTAAAAACCACAATGTGATACCACTGCACACCTAGCAAAAGGGATGAACTGAAAAGGAAGAGAAGTATTAGGAGTTAGCAAGCTCTGCAGCCAATTGAACTTTCATATACAGTTTGGGGCAAGGGAGAGTAAAGCCATAAAAGCACTTTGAAAAATTGTTTGGTGGTATCTAATGAAGCTAAATATATGTTTATTCTATGATCCAGCAATTCTACTCCTAAGTGTATACCCATTTGAAATATGCACATATATTCACCAAAAGTGTGCACTAGAATGTTCGTAACAGTGCTATTTATTGGAAGTTACCAAAATTGGAAACAGCCCAAATGACCTTCAGTTGTAGAATGGGTAAAGAAATTGTTATATATTCACACAATTGCACACCATAGAATAACAGAGGGGCGGAACCTACAGTTTTACACAATAAAATGAATGGATCTCACAAAAATTATGTTGAGTGAAGGAAGGCAGACATACAAAAACATTTTACAATTCTATTTATATAAAGCACAAAATGGGAAAAACTAATTTCTGCTATTAGAAGTTAGGCTAGTGGGTGTCCTTGTTGAGCAGATGGAAAGAAGTGTGAGGAGCGCATTTAGGGGGAGGGGCTTGTCATCTTCTGCTTCTTGGTCTGGGTACTAGTTACCCAAGTGCATTCATTTTGAGAAAAGTCACAGCACTGTGTACTTTTTATACAGGCACTTTTCTATACATGTATTATTCTTCAATAAAATTTTTAAAATGTGCAGCTGGTGCTTTAGAAAGTAGGACAGGCCCTGGATATTTCTACTAATTCTTTCCCTTGCATTTTAATGTGGATTGGTCCAAAGGCACCTTAAAAAGGTCTGGAGTATAGCACTGAGGAAGGCAAAGGAGGGTGGCAGAGGAAGCTTACTTTCCAGGTGGCTGGTTGAGCAGAAGGCTGCCTGAGGCACGGATGAAAGACTTCACTTGGGAGGAATGCCCCTGACCAAGCGAATAGTACAATGACAGTTTCAGGGTCCAGAGTCCGTGCTTAAGGAAGACGCGCTCATTGGTCAGCACTGAGTCTGGGGGACCAAGATGGCTGGGATCTAGAGTAGCTTCGCGCAGTAGGAGTGAGGACGTTTTAGGCAGAGGATTGCTGAGAAGTGTAAAATCTACTTTGCAATGACACTTTGTTCATGCCATGATTTCGTTGATGCCTGATTTTATCATTCCCCTCATCCCTACCCCTGTCTCTCTCTGTCTCTGTCTCTTTCTCTGTCAGTTGCTAGGAGGATGATGGCCATGTTTTGGTTACAGGCTCAATTCTTACTCATTTTATTTTGTTAATCCTTAGCAGTCAAATGTCCTTGAGGATCTGTTAGTTGTGGTTTTGTTTTGTGCGGTTAGCTTTGTGATGCTGGGAAATTCCTTTTCCCTCTGCTTCAGTTTTCTTCTTTGTAAAAGAAGGAAGAGCGTAGCATCATAAAAGGTAAAAGTGCTCTATTGATGCTTGATATTATGATACTTGTTAACATCAAATTTGACACTGCTACTAATAACTCCAGAAAACTGATTTACTGTAAAATCATGGGAATCCCAAGCAAATTTTCCAAAGTCCTCTCTACAGCTCTCCACTGAAAAATCATTTTCTTTCCATTCTTTATGCTCAATCCCCTTCATGGACCCCTGGTACGGGAGGGCTGCGTGGGGAGTTTGTAAGCGATGGGTAGTTCTGGAGGGAGGCCCCTTGTCTGGAAGCCATGTGGGCACACAGTGTATAGTTTGTAACATGTGTTAGTACTGGCGGCTGGATAGAGGTTGTCATTCTAGCCCCAGAGAAAGGTCCTGCTGTTGAAGGCCAGTGTAGGCAAATAATATATTTTAAATGTTGTACAGCATATGGAAATTTCTATTACTGCAAACATTTGGTTTGGTTCTGTGCCTGTTCAACATATTGCTCATTTCTAAATTAACTGTCTTCTAAATGGGGCACAGGCATGATTCATGTCCCCATTTTCCCCGTGGGTGGAAGACTCGCTTTTCCACAGCCGCATGCATGGATCCAACTCCCCAACGTCAATTCCTTATGCAAAGCCAAGAGGGGAACTGCTGAGTGGGGCTGGGGGACTCTAGCTGTTTGGTGAGTATAAGGAGCTTGCCAAACTCTGTGACCCTTCCAGAACCAGGAGGAGGGCAGAGAGTTGCAACTCACAGTTTCCCCCCCCCCCCTGCCAAATCTTGTCTCCTTCATTCGAGAGGTGAATCTGATGGCAAGAACTGAGGGTGAGCCATTTAGATAACCTCTGTGCTGCTATCTATATATAGAGTATGGCCTTTTTATAATAAAAAATGTCCACTGGAATCCACTTTTTTGAACCATTCATTATTTTCATTTCTGATTGTTAAAAACGTAATGTTTATTTAGAAAATTTCAAAGAAAAAGTGTAAATCAGAACATAAAAATATTTCATAAGATAATAAATATATGGGAGCTCTTTATACTATTCTGTCTACTTACGGGACTTGCTGGAAATTTTTTATTATAAAAATGACCCATATATTTATCATCCAGATCTCATCACTATTAGTATTTTTGTGCGATTTCATTGCATCTTAACCATATCAGTATTTAATTTACTAAGTGCCGTTACATTCTCTGACATCTTGTTTCAGCTACCTGATTAACACTTGGCAGTACTTGACTTTGACCTGCTGACCCTTACAAACAAGAGAATAATCTCACCTCTTGTTAAGAATAGGCTTTAAATCCCAATATGAAAAGGCATAAAATAATGAAGTGGTCCAGTGTTGGGAACATCCTGAAGGCTCCAGTCCAGTGCCTGTTATTCAGTAGTAGGCGGGACCACAATCAGGGAACAACAATTCAGAAGTGACGTGCCATCATAAAGTCCTTTGACCTTGCTTGTATCTTAGGAGTTCCACAGCGAGTTCACATCCGCCGTAGTCGAGTCCTAAGTTTGCTTCTCTTCCCGAGCAGCTTTTGAACCCTGAATTGACAGCATATATTTAGCTATTGATTTTCGCACTGCTCCACCCATGACTGGGAGGCTGACCACTTCTCGAGGGTATCCATGTCCTTATCAGGCTACGTGTCATCCCCGCCAGGCTGAAATCTCATTCAGGTCCCAGACTTGAGTCATTGAAAAAGCTCAAAGAGAAAATACATTAGTCAGGTTTGCTAATTGTACCACAGGAGGCTACAGAAACCAAAGTGGTGCTGTGGTTGTTTTTTCCCACTAACTGGAAAGAAAACTTCGCCTTACTAGAGCCATCGCTCACTGCCCGATGATGTGATTACCCCTTGGGTTGGTGCGTTTTCTCATAGTGTCGTTGGAGGTTTCAAGTAATGGGGCTATTTCTTGATGTGATCTAACAGGAACGAGAGTGCATTCGCTGCTGCATTAACAAGTAGACTGGGAACCGGGAAAATTTCACCTGGCCTTGAGTACCACACAGGTTAATTCTTCCACAGCCTGTCCATGCACAAAACACATATCCTCCTCCTTTGACATCAGGGTGGTTCTGCCTAAAGGGATAAGTGGTGTTTGGGTCATTACTGGCTGATAGAGGCCTAGGGCAGTGTGTGAGAGAACAAGTTTCATCTTTGGCACCGCTCCCTTCCTTCAAAGAACCCAGTTGGCCTCCAGTGCCCACGGGGTGTTCTTCTTGTCCTTTCCATTCCAGCTTGCCCTCCCTAGGACAGCTGTCCTTTGTTGCAGCCTCATCATCTAACCTCGCTTCGCAGGTTGCAGAGGGGAAGTATAGACTAGCTATTAAGTTGCCATCCATTTTCCTTCTCTTATGGCCAGTTCTTTGATGACCTTGGACAAGTTACTGGAGTTCAGTTTTCTCACCTGTAAAATGAGGTTATAATAATACCTCCTTCATGGCATCATTATAAGAAACAAATTAGTTCATACCTGCGTTAGTACTCAGAAAAGTGTCTGGCATGTAAAAACTAACCGGTGTGGTTGGTTCTTAAGTTTCCATTTCTTTTGAGAAAAGCTCCTATTAGGGGCGTCTATAGATCAGAGCTGTGGATTGGACAGTGGTCAGTGATGTCTTACAGCCTCCATGTTACACAAGCCAGGCATCCATGCCAGACCCATCCTCCCAGTCCCGTGCTAGAGAAAACACCAGCAAATCCCAAGACAGGAAAACCGGAAAGGAATGGGTGCATGAAATATTTTCATTTTATCGTTACCTGTGTTCAGGTTCATTCTTTATGCATGGTGCTCCTTATCTCCCAGAATAACTCCGGCGCTGATATTTGTGACACTGACCCGAGCCATTGAGAGAGATATTTGTGACCATTTGAAGACTTCTGGAAACATACTGTTGAGGCAGCCTCTGTGCTGTTGTGTAGTTAGAAGGAAGCAGGCAGAAGTGAATTTTATTCTCTTTCATAACTTTGAATTCACAGTGTAGAGCTTGAACTCTCCCCTCTAGCCCAAGTTCTGGACCCCTGGAGGAAAGTCAGGGGTCCGAGGGAGAACAAAGCTCAACGCCATTCAAATGGGATAACAGCCCAGTCACCGTCTCCCCCCCTCCACGTACACGTCCTGTTGGGTTGTGATTCAGCTGATTTCTTCCCTGGGAGGAACCTTTTCCTGGTGGTCTGCCTCCACGGGGTGTCTGCCTGTGCTTCTCTCTTGGATAGATTCACCACTGGAATGTCGAGGAAAGAGTCTAAGCCCCTGATTTCTGGAGATTTCCTGGACAACGACGAGGAAAAGTCACAGCCATTTTCTCTGATTTAAAGCCTGTGCTGAAAATATCCAGTCCTTTCCCTTTCCAGGAAAGTCCTAGGGAGATGAGAGTTGGTACATTCATCACCATAGGAATTTGTGCCAATGAGCAGTGTATTGATCAAAGTTCTGAGGAGGAGAGGTGCTCAAATATTTACCCAGAGCACTTCACTGAGAGGTGCCCATGGTGCTTGGAGGTGGCCACCGGCAGGGCCTGGGCACCAACAAGGCCTCCTCTATTCTAAGGGCCCATTCATTCCGGCCTGGTGCTTCCCCACACCTCCTTCCCTCTCCTCTTCCAGCGCCCTTTAGGAAGATGTTTTATGAACTGTGTGCATGAATATTTTGGTGCCTACAGCAAGAAGGTTGTTTTCCTGAAATCAAGAGCTAGAACAGAACTTCAGGAACCTGGATGCTCAGCCTCAGAAATGCAGCTGCTCAAACGGTGTCGTGAGAAGAGACTGTGGGTGGAGCAGCATCACACTGGAGACGGGCTGCTGCACGACCTCCCAGTCTTGCTCTCCTTTCCTCCTGTCTTCTGTTGAATCTTTCTTCCCCGTAAACACCTATACGTGTTAGTATAGCTGTACCTGCAGGTACCTGATTTTGTCCCTAATGCTAGATATGAACTTGATCAAATTATGACGGCCCCTTTTATCTGCTTCTTATTCCAACCCAATATAGTATAGTTTCATGAAAATGGACAGATCGGTGCTGTGACAGTAATATAAATGGGTATCAATGTATATATTTATATTTTAAGTTCTGAAGTGAGTCCATTTTTAAAAGGTGTTACTTTTGGCTCGTAGGCCAAGCTGACGAGCCCAAACAACCAGGATAATTTGCTGAGATGTCAGATAAAATCCTCATTACTTCTGCTGTTTTTTCTAAAAAATTAAGAATAAATTTCTTAAAGTCTTAGAAGTAAATAGATGTCATGGTATGATTTATGCTGGTCATTTGCAGCAGGTAAATTCAAATGGGTCTAAGTTTTGTTTTGAGGGTGCTGTTATACATTTTTGGCTTTCTCATGCACTTAAAAATAGATCTGCCTTTATTCAAAGAGCCATATTTCTATATAAAGGATATAGTGTATTCACATATTTTTATTCTTATTTAAGTACATCTACTATCACACACGCAGAGGATCTGTATCTCCATCTACACACGTATATTCTAAAATGCATGTGACATGCAATATTAGATACTGTATGTGTATTTGAATATATACATATTTCCTGACTGATTCTAATAGAACTGGTTTATACAACTTGTTTCTTCATGGTTACAATTAAACATATAAACATATCAAATAAACTTCTTCTGATTACAATTAGGTTCTTTTCCTTTTGAAATCTTCAGATATTGTAGTGATTGCTATCAAATTGTAAGATGTGGGATTGGCTGGATTCTCAGCAAATTTATGTGTCCATTTCTGTTGAGGGTCTTATTTGTTTCATATCCAGCCTCTTGTCACACAGCAAGGGCAAGAAGTTTCTAGCATTAGAAAATTATTTCTTAAATGCTTTTTTTGACATAAAACTTCATCAAAGAAAGTTTTATGTAGAAGCTTAGAACCTTTGGACTGAATGGGGCAAGGGGGAAGGAGAACCATAGCCCTGCCCATCTTCCCTCCCACTAGCACCAAGGAAGTCCACCCGTGGACTCCGCAGACCTCCTCAAGCTTTGTGAACTGTGGTCTGTAAACCAGGTGAAGGAGACCACTGCATGGCACAACCAGGTGATGAACCATTGCTGGTCTACATGTAGAATCTAAGGAAGGACCCAGCTTTACTGCCCCCTGTGGGACCCATAGGTGTCACTGGTAAGACATTGGTCAGGTATGAATACGAGAACATGGGTGAAGGAGGCCTAGAATGTACTATCAGCTCAAGGAAAAAAGGAGAAAGAACACGAACAATGGACAAGACAGGGTCCCCACCCCACAGCCCTGGAAGCAATTTATTTCAGGAGACACTGGGAGTAACTTTCTTTCTAGCAGAACTGGGCCTCCAGGTCCTGCTGAAGCGAGGAAGGAAAGACTATAAATCTACTGAGTTTCTGGAGTTTACTCAATAAAGGGAACAAAAATAAAGCCATGTCAGTATGTGTGGTTCAGGAACACCTACAAAGGCTGTGGAACCAGTAATCCCTTGTCACTGTTGATTAGGTGCCTCCCCAAACAGCCTCGAGTCCAGCCTGTTGATCCTCACACCTTCCTTGGGGGCTGCTGGGCAGCTGCTGTGAAGGTCTTACTGAATCTCTAACTGATCTGGTCCCTGGTCAAGCTGCAAAAACAACAAGCACCCAGAGGGGTAATAAAATAGTCTGTGAAGAATGCATGTTCGGTATTATTAGATCAGCTCTGCTATTGGACAGCTGAGATCGTGGTTCCTCTAAAGGGGGGCAAATGGCATTCCAGCATATGTGTGAGGGGGACCCCCAAAACCCTGGAATTGTGTGTTTATTCTTACATGTTTAAATTTCAGTCCCCTTCAAAGGACTCTCCACTTGATGCAATACACCTATAGAGGCATTTTTTTCCACTGCTCAAAACAGTTTTTGAACTTGTCAATTTTGATGCCTTTTAGTGCTTCTGCTTTTTTTGTTTGTTTGTTTGTTTCACCTCTTCCACATTGGCAAAGATTTCCCTTTGAGGACTTTTTTCATCCAGGGAAACAAAAAAAAGTCTCTTGGGGCAAGATCAGGTGAATAGGGAGGTGGGGCATTGGGGTCATGCTGTTTTGGGCCAAAAACTGCTGAATGCTCATCATGATGGGGGCAGGTGCACTGGTAAATCACCCATCATGAAATGGGCAAACTCTTTGAAAGTCTTAAAAAAATTCACTGAAACCAAATACAGCCTCTCACAACAACACCAGCGGGTACACCGACACAGATGGGTTCCTGGAACACTCACCTAGTGAGGGAAGCCTGTACTACATGGGGCGTACCCTCCAGAAGATAATTCCAGGGTTTTTTTGGTCTCCCCTTATACAGAAGGATAAGCGAGTTATTAACTAAACAAGGTACTTTTAGCGGGTCAGACCATAATGAAGTCACCAAAATTGGGGCAGAAATAAGCACTGACTGTCTTCTAATGATTCCAATTGAACTTGGATTACTATCTTTTTAAAGCTCTGTTTTAGTGACTACTTTAGTAATGCTATTATGAACCACATGTACTTGAGGTGAGGAAGGCTTTATCTTGATAAAGTCAGCGTCCTTCACACACAGCAGAAGCCTCAGCAAGAGACATAGGATCAGGGAGCATGAAAGTGATAGATGTCACCTAATCTCCTTCCAGGATCAGACTCCTAGAAGTAATCAGGAGAATGTCATGGGGTCAGTGTGGGAGGTAAGAATAGAAATTGGTAAAATGTGAGTCTGTGATGTAAATATGACCCATTTCAAGCCCAAGACTTTTATATCCTTAGAAATGACAGAGGAGCGTAATATTCTGAAAATAAAAGCATCCAATTGTAAGTAGGCCTCCCTCCCTGTTCCTTATCTTCTCTGTGCAATGACCAGAGCCCGATAGATTTCTTTTGGACTAACACTCTTCCATCCTGGGGAAACACCTCAATGTTTTAGGAAGGAGCAAAGGACCAGAGGACATGTGAGCAGGACATTTTAACTCTTCAAAAGAGGAAATGATGCTTCTAATGTCTGGGAGCACCCATTTGCAAGGAATCCAGATTTCTATCACCTACCTTTGTGACTGACCAAAAGGAGACTGTAAACTATTGCTCTTTGTCCTGACTGGCAGTCGGTGAACAGAGAGGAAAGTTTTTACACTCACACGTCACATAGCCCTCGCCTGTACCAATGACACATTTACTGACACATTCTTGGATGATAAAAAAGGAAAAGCCAATGTTTATTTCTGTTTTATAGGTGGGAAACCCATGTCCCAAAGAGGAAAAGGAAATCACACTGGGCTTGCAGCATGGACCATGCCCTCCTATTTTCTCTAGTTTTTCTATTACAGTAGATTACGTTGCACCCCACAACCCACTCCATCCCTTATGAAACACGGCCAGAGTACTTCACAATTCCTAAAGCATCCGTGCCCCTTGGCAATTCACTTTCCAGTTTCTCCCACAAAAAAGATGGAGTATGTTTCTATGTTGCTTGATTTGGGGTTCAGTCATGTACGTTGCCTTGGCCAGTAGAACGAGGTGAGCCTGACTGGGTACCTCATCAAAGCCAAGCCCAAAGCCAAGACAAAGATGCTTGTGTGTGTCCATCCACTCTCTTTTGTCTCTGTCACTGCCCAGGACAGAACAGCCTTGGCTACCACTTGGTTCACCTGTGGCAGGTTCCCTCCAGCTGAGCACAGTTTATATGTACTGACCAGAAATAGCTACAGCTGCATGAGAAATGACACTAGCAAACAAATAAATCCTCTGATATAGTGGTCCCCAATCTTTTTGGCATCAGAGACCAGTTTCATGGAAGACAATTTTTCCACAGATGAGGGTGGAGGGATGGTTTCAGGATGATTCAAGCATGTTACATTCAAGCTCGCCTCCTGCTGTGTAGCCTGGTTCCTAACAGGCCTGGACCAGTACTGGTCCATGGTCCAGAGGTTGGGGATGCCTGCTCTAATGGATCATTATGTATCTAGACAAAATGAACAATGTGTACAATCCCAGAGAATATGACATTTTAAAATATTCTTAGACTGTATAAATTAGTCAATAAGCGTTCGCAAATCAGTAAATGTAATATATCACATAAACAAAAGCAAAGGCAAAAATCACATGATTATATCAATAGATGTGGAAAAAGCATTTGATAAGGTACAACACCCATTTATGATAAAAAACACTCAGCAAAGTGGGAATGGAGGGAGGATTCCTCAACATAATAAAGACCATATATGAGAGGCCTACAGCCAACATCATACTCAATGGGCAAAAAGTAAAATCTTGTCCACTAAGATCAGGAACAAGACAAGGATGTCGACTTTCACCACTTCTATTCAATATAGTATTGGAAGGATTAGCCACAGTGATTAGATAAGAAAAGGAAATAAAAGGCATCCAAATTGGAAAGGAGGAAACAAAACCATCATTGTTTGCAGATGACATGATAGTGTACATAGAAAATCCTATAGACTCGACCAAAAAGCTGCTCGACCTAATAAAGGAATTTGGCCAAACAGCTGGATACAAAGTCAATATTCAGAAATCAAAGGCATTTTTTGTATACCAACAATGAAAGAGCAGAAGCAGAAGTCAAGGAAAAAATCCCATTCGATATAGCAAAAGGAAAAATAAAATACCTAGGAGTAAACCTAACCAAGGAGGTAAAAGACCTGTAGTATGCAGAAAACTATACAACACTGAAGAAAGAAATCAAGGAAGAAAAAAACAAATGGAAACATATACTGTGTTCATGGATCGGAAGAATTAACATCATCAAAATGTCCATACCACCCAAAGCAATTTACAGATTCAATGCAATACCTATTAAAGTACCAACAGCATATTTCACAGACATAGAACAAACACTTCAAAAATTTATATGGAACCATAAACGACCTTGAATAGCTGCAGCAATTTTGAGAAAGAAGAGTGAAGTAGGAGGGATCACAGTACCTGATGCCAAACTATATTATAAGGCCACTGTAATCAAAACAGCCTGGTACTGGCACAAAAACAGGCACATGGATCAGTGGAATAGAACAGAAAGCCCAGAAATAAACCCAATTCTCTATGGTCAATTAATATTCGACAAAGGAGGCAGCAACATAAAATGTAGTAAAAATAGCCTCTTCAACAAATGGTGTTGGGAGAACTGGACAGCTATGTGCAAAAAAATGAAACTCGAACACCAACTTACACCATACACAAAAATATATTCAAGGTTGATAAAAGATTTAAACATAAGCTGTGACACCATTAAAGTCCTAGAGGAGAACATAGGCAGGAAAATTTCAGATATTTCACACAGTAACATTTTTACTGATATATCCCCTAAAGCAAGGGACATAAAGGAAAGAATAAACAAATGGGATCTCATCAAAATAAAAAGTTTCTGCATGGCTAAAGAAAACAGTATTAAAATAAAAAGAGAACCAACTGTATGGGAAAACATATTTACCAATGATACCTCAGACAAGGGTTTAATCTCCAAAATATATAAAGAACTTATATGACTCCACTCTAAGAAGATAAGCAACCCAATTAAAAAATGGGCAAAAGACTTGAGCAGACACTTCTCCAAGGAGGACATACAGAGGATCCAGAGACACATGAAAAGATGCTCGATATCGTTAGCTATCAGAAAGATGCAAATTAAAACCACAATGAGATACCACTTCACACCAGTCAGAATAGCCATCATAAACAAAGCAACAAACAACAAGTGTTGGAGAGGTTGTGGAGAAAAGGGGACCCTAGTGCACTGTTGGTGGGATTGCAGACTGGTACAACCACTATGGAAAGCGGTATGGAATTTTCTAAGAAAACTAAAAATGGATCTACATTTTGACCCAGCAATTCCACTGCTAGGATTATATCCTAAGAACCCTGAAACACCAATCCAAAAGAACCTATGCACCCCAATGTTCATAGCAGCACTATTTACAATAGCCAAGTGTTGGAAGCAACCTAGGTGCCCATCAGTAAATGAATGGATCAAGAAACTTTGGTACATTTACACAATGGAATTCTATACAGCAGAAAGAAAGAAGGAGCTCCTACCCTTCGCGACAGCATGGATGGAACTGGAGAACTTTATGCTAAGTGAAATAAGCCAGGCAGTGAAAAACAAATACCATATGATCTTACCTCTAACAGGAACCTAACCAACAAAACAAACAAACAAGCATAATATAACCAAAAACACTGAAATTGAGAACACGCTGGCAGTCACCAGAGGGGAGAGGGGAGGGAATTTCAGGAGAAAAGGGGAAGGGTTTAGAGTAACAAGTATAAAAGACACATGGACAAAAACTGGGGGGGGTGGAAATGGGAGGGAGGTGGGGAGGGCTGGGGAGGTGGGCTAGGATGCGAGTAAAAGACAGAAAAGTGTGCAAGAACAACAATAAAAATAAAAATAAATTAGTCAATAAAGAAAAAACATATAAAGTCTATATTTTGTGAAGGGAGAAAAAAGTTCAAATCTATAACTTGCTTTTAGCCTTTTCTATCTTTTGATAGTTTCATTGAGCTATAATTTTTTATTATTTTTTAATTTTTCAATTAAAGTTGACATTCAATATTACATTAGTTTCAGGTGTACAGCACAATGATTAGACATTTATGTAGTTTACAAAGTGATCTGTAAGCCCAGTACCCACCTGGCCTCATACAAGGTCATCACAGTATTATCAAGTACATTCCTTATGCTGCACTTTGCGTCCCTGTGACTGTTCTGTAATGGCCGATTTGAACATCTTCATCCCTTCGCCTTTTCCACCCAGCCCCCCAGTGCCCCTCCTGTCTGGCAACTATCAATTTGTTCTCTGTATCTATGAGTCTGTTTCAGTTTTGTTTGTTTGTTTGTTTATTTATTTATTTATTTCATTTAAGACAGGGAATACTTTATTCAAACCCATGAGAGAAATGAGCTGGTTGCATCTGTAACAAAGCGTCGTATTTTAAAGCACAGGCCAGTGATTGTACATGAGTATACACTGCTACATACAAATTAACTGATCAGACCGCAACTTTTCAATGTTTAAAACAGAATAAGCTTCCCTGTAAAAGCAGCACCATTGTGACATTTTAACTTTTGTATTCTTCCCCTTCTTCCTCACCCTCTTCTTCAACAGAATCCATACCAACCTCCTCATAATCCTTCCCTAGGGCAGCCATGTCCCCACAGGCCTCAGAATACTCTGCTTCCTCCATGCCCTCACCCACATACCAGTGGACAGAGGCACGCTTGGTGTACATCAGGTCAAACCTGTGGTCCAGGTGAGCCTAGGGCTCAGCAATAGCTGTGGTGCTGCTCAGCATGCACACAGCTCACTCTTCTTTGGCCAAGTCTCCACCAAGCACCACAGTGGGAGGCTGGTAATTAACGCTGACTTTGAAGCCAGTGGGGCACCAGTCCTCAAAGTGGATGGTAAGCTTGGACTTGATGGTGGCAATGGCACCAGTTGCCATCTTTGGGAATCACATCACCATGGTACAACAGGCAGCAAGCCATGTATTTACCATGGCAAGGCTCACACTTCACCATCTGGTTTGCTGGCTCAAAGCATGCATTGGTGATCTTGCTACAGAAAGCTGTTCATGGTAGGCTTTCTCCACAGAGATGACAGGGGCGTGTGTGGCCAGAGGGAAGTGAGTGCGGGGATAGGGCACCAGGTTGGTCTGGAATTCAGTCAGATCAACATTCAGGGCTCCATCAAACCTGAGGGAAGCCGTAATGGAGGACACAATCTGACCTATCAACCTATTCAGGTTAGTGTAGGTTGGGCACTCAATATCGCGGTTTCTACAACAAATACCATAGATGGCCTCGTTGTCAACCATGAAGGCACAATCAGAGTGCCCCAGGGTGGTGTGGGTGGTGAGGATGGAGTTGCAGGGCTCCACTACACCTGTGGAAACCTGGGGTCTGGGTAAATGGAGGACTCCAGCTTGGACTTCTTGCCATAATTGACAGAGAGACGCTGCATTGGCAAGAAGGTGAACCGGAACCAGGTCCCCCACCAAAGCTGTGGAAGACCAAGAAGCCATGGAGACCTGTGCACTGGTCAGCCAGTTTCCAAATTCAGTCCAGGACGAAGTCAGTGATCTCCTTGCCAATGGTGTAGTGTCCATGGGCATAGTTATTGGCAGCATCTTCCTTGCCTATGATCAGCTGCTCAGGGTGGAAGAGCTGGTGGTAGGTACCAGTGCAAACTTCATCAATGACTGTGGGTTCCACGTCTACAAATACTGACTGCCCTGGGCACATGCTTGCTAGCATCTGTCTCATGGAAGAAGGTGTTGAAGGAGTCATTTCCCCCGCAATGGTCTTGTCACTTGGCATCTGGCCATCAGACTGGATGCCATGTTCCGGGCAGTAGAGCTCCCAGCAGGCATTGCCCATCTGGACACCAGCCTGGCCAACATGGGTGGAGATACACTCATGCATGGTTGCTGCTTTGCGGCTGCTGAGTGGATGGTGGAGAGGAAGAAGAAAAGTTGTTGCTTCTTACAGCAAGACTCTTACAGAGAACCTGCCTGTTTCCTTATCTTGTTTATTTAGGTTTCACCTACAAGTGAAATCATATGGTATTATTGAGATATAACTTAAGTCTTCTCAATTTACCTGTTCTATGTGTACAGTTCAATAAATTTTAGTATGTTCACTGACTTATATAACCATTACCACCATCTAATTTTAGAAATTTTTATGCCCTTAGAAAGAAATCTTGTGCTGGTTTAGAGTTGCTCTCTATCTCCACCCCAGCGCTAAGCAACTGCAAATCCACTTTTTGTCTCTATGTATTTGCTTTGGGAATATTTCATGTAATTGGAATCATAGAATATGTTTCCTTTGTGTCTAGGCTTAGTGCTTTTAAATGAGTAGGAATGGAATTACCATGATTATTTGAAATTTAACAAAAGTGGTTTAGGATTATACACAGGAATTATTTTCAAAAGAAGGTAAACTCAGTGTTAAAACTCAGTGTTAAAACTCAGAAAAATATAGTGAGTGTAAAGGTTCTGTTGCCTTGTTTATGATGCACTGCACCATTTTACAACAAAGAAGATGAAACAGAACCTATACAAACACATGCCATATAAAGTTGCGTTGAGACGCATTTCATAAGTTTGCAAACCATATAGCAAATAGTCTTTTTATGGAGGGCGAGTCTGTGAATACAGTGTTTGGAACAAAAAATAACAGAATGAAAAAATGGTATTTGCAGAAAGGCCCCTAATAATTACTTCCAAACTCATTCTGAATTCAGCCTTTGCATCCCCTACAGCTTCTGTCTAGAGAAAAGGCATTTACTGTCATAAATAGATTAGGAAAACCTGTGGAAAAAATCTAGACAATGAATCAATACAGATGTGTTTAAATTACTTCACCTTCACTTAAAAGATACCGTTCAAATCACTTGGAACAATCAGCCATCCCTGTATTTATGTAACATGAATCTGACTTCATCACCAAACACTGAAATAACATATGACAAGCTAGAGAAGTTTGACCACCTCGAGATACCTGTTCACCTTTCTAGAGAGGCCCTGAAGTCTTCACAAATATAAGTTGTCATTCCTGAAGCTTACAGAGTACCATGTATTTTAAAAGGAAACAAGCATTTAAGGCATTCTTGATAAAACATACCTTTAGTTAAACAAAGAGGTCTATTGAAGTTAGAACAAACAGAGTTGAGAGTAACAACAGAAGAATTTATCATACCATGATAACTTCATAGATTCATTTGGAAATGGAAGCCTGTATAAAATTAAATGGCAAAAGAATAACTTGTAACGTTCACCAGCATATTCAAAGTCCACTCATTAGGCAGCCTTGCTTCATACTAGCTAGGAGTGGCTCCAGATGGTGTCAAGTGTCTAAGGTCCTGGCAGATATGACCCCTGTAATGACAGACCAAGAGCTTTTCCTTCATGGCTGTGCATTAGTTAAACATGCTGATGAAAGAGGCACCTGGGCTCTTTGGTCCATCTGCCCTAATATTTCATCTCTGAGTTCCCTGGTTCAAACTCAGGAGGTCCATCCCCGACCCACCCAGGGCTAAGTCTGAGTCCTCCAATGCTGCATTAATTAGAGTCCATGTAGCCACATGTTAATACAACATTTCATCTATAAAGGCACCATTGGCAGAGATTATGCATTTCTACTTGCAATGGGATGGTGAGGAAAATAAATTTTTTCTTGCTACAACACATATGGTTCCACTTTCATGGTTCTGTCGGTCTCCTGGGTTAATGACATCCCACCATATGCCCAAGAGCAAAGAGTGATGGAAATGACATGCTGCTCAAACGGACTGAAACAGGCTGAATCGTGTGTCCTTGGCCATAAAACGCCATTCAAGTGACCCCATAAGCTGACATCTGCCCACATATTGTAGACATTTGGGTCCAAGTTCCCCATTTGTTTCTTTCTGATCTAAATGTAAATATTGTACATGAAAACATTTACAAGTACAGTCTTCTTTCTTTTTGGAGGCTGGGGAAAAGGCCAGGTCAGCTGGGTACGTTATAGCCGTACATTTAAGGTTAACTTTTGTGGCACTTTCAACATGTCTTGATAAATTATATGCTCTGCTTCAAGACAGTTAAGTCCTTGTAACTGACATAAAAGCTAACATGAAATTTTTTTCCTCAAAGTTCAAAACAACTCTTTGGAAATATAATGTAATTCTTGCATGTCAATAGGCCATTAAATCAGTAACTCTGGTCCCCAGCTGAACCCTGCTTTTATTTGATTTCGTCTCTCTACATTGGTAGGCACCGTCATTCCACAGGCACTTAGATATGATGAGGATGGAGAGAAGTCCAGAAAAACAGTCTCTTACTTTTTTCTTTCAATTTTTAAAGTAGTTAATAAAAAAATCTATTAAAGTGGTATCACTGGTGTTCTCTTTTATATTTATTCAAATGTAGCTATTTCCTCATTGACAAGTAGTAAGAGAGTTATACTAGTAAAAATCCAAATTTCAAACATTCCGGTGTGTTGTGACTTTCATTTTTGGTTCACAAGAGAAATCCTGCAGTTGAGATTCCCAATTTCTACACGAAGCTTAACTTGCCTTTTTTTAAAGACCTTTCAATGCTCATCTCATTACTATCATATCATCAAAGAAGAAAATGTGATATTAAGTGACACAGAATAAGGATGCTGAAAACAAAAGAAATTTGTGAGAAAGACGTGTGTTCCCTCATCCCCTCCAACTTCTGCTTAGAGTAGGGACGTCAAACTCATTTTCACCGGGGGGGCCACATCAGCCTCGCTGTTGCCTTCAAAGGGCCGAGTGTAATTTTAGGACTGTATAAAGGTAACTACTCCTTAACAGTTAAGCGAGAGCTCAGTGCTGTCTCCAGGTAGAAACAAGGTGCAGGGCTGGATAAAACAAGGTGGAGGTTTGGATTCGGCTCGTGGGCCTTGTGTTTGCCACCTGTGGCCTAGACTGCTCTGTGGGGCTCTCTTCCTTGACCCATTTTGTCCAGTACAATGTCTACTAGCTACAGGCAGCTGTTGAGCGTTCAAAATGTGCCTGGTAAGAATGAGAAACTGAATTTTAAATTCTACTTATTTTAAAATAATTTAAATCTAAATAGGTGCACGTGGCTAGCGGCTACCATCTTGGACACCTTAAGACTAGAGAGCCTGATGAAGACAAAGAACTAGTGTATCAGAATACATCAGATAGGAGGATGGGCAATTATGTTTACAAAGTAAGGTACAGCACTGTTGTCACTTGCCCGACATCTATGCTTCTCCTCTTTTTAAGTACCTCAGCTTTTATTTTGGTATCTACACCTCCCTCATGCAGCCTGTACATGACTGGTAGAGATAATTCTTTTTCTGGCCCTAGGGGTTTAAAAGTGTGGCTTAAACCTCTGCTAATCAGCACATAGTAATCCAGTCATAAGCCAATGCCCCTGGTTTTGGGCTTAGCCTGGACTTAGTTTGCATCATTGAGAGTGAAGAAGACACTTCCTGGAAGTTTAAAGGAAGAGACTTGCTCTCCCCTCCTTGATAGTGTGGCACACACGGGCGAGCCCAAAAATAGACATAATTTGCCACTCTGGAAGGCATAGTTTGCCGCTGAGGAAGGCAGGGGTGGCTATAGAGAGAAACTGGGTCCAAAAAGACCATATCAAGCCACAGAAGCAATCTAGCCCTAAAGTCTGCCCTATAACAGGGCTTTTCCATCATGTAAACCAATAAATCCTCTTTACAGTTTAAACAAGCTTTTGTTACCAGCGGCATAAAGGTTAAGTGATATAAGTGATGTGTCTGAATTTACCATTTCGGAGATGGAAAAATCCCAGGAGTTGAACTCTAGACTGTGGAATGGAGGGACGGAGACTCTAAGTAGAGGTGAAGGTCAGAGGAAATCCAGAGGCCATGGTGCTGAGGGCTGTGGTAGCATCCATGTGCGAGCAGGATGTGGGGAGAAGCAGAACTGTAGGTCAGATAACATGCATTTGGAGGAGGAAGCGTTGACTGGGGGTTCACTGCACGCAGCGATGAAATGATGGGTATTGCTGAACGCCATCCAGTTTTCTGCCCCTCCTCCTTTCCTTTCCCCTCCCTTATGGCATGTTTTAAAAATGATTTAAGATGGCTTTAAATGTATACGTAATGTAGCAATATAAATGAAAGAAAAAGAATTCGTATTGAAAATGGAAGCAAAGGGAATATGAAGCTGGGGAAGATCAGATGGAGCCAGGGGTGAGGCCAACACAAAATACACCCTAGAGCATGAGGTATGTTTGTGAGGGCTAAGCCATAAATTTGGTGTTTCATTTTTTTATTCACTCATGGTCTCAGCTTCTCTGTTTTCTCATTAGTTGTGAAGCTTTCACAAGGTTGGTCAGTTACCTCAGTGACGCTCCCTCTTCATGAATCACTAGTTTATATTATGTGTCCAAGGTCCCAGAACCTGTGATAGAGTCTGACTTTGAACGACAACAACAAAAGGCCCCACATGCCCAGCCCCTGCAGGCTTCCCACTAGATCGCATTGCATCTCAAACGCAGAGTAATTTCGCAGTAGACATCCTTTTTCCTGGACTGCAGGGTCACACAAAAACCAGAGAGCTACTGGGGTGTTTTGATTCGTGACTCTGAATTCTGGTAACTGAGGATGGAAAAGAGTCTGACAGACAGACCAGGGCCCTGATGGGCCATGTCTGGACGGCCCGACCTAGGAGAGGAAGCATTCCCACTCAGCCGCGGGTCTCCAGAGAGGCCCCGCGCTAAGGCAGAAAATGTTCTACATGTCAGGATTAAGGTGGTTTGGCAGAGGCACGGGGCGGGAAATGCGATGTGCCAGCCCCTGCCAGACCCGGCCAGTCTGTGCCCTTGGTGGCTTGAAAGATAAACATCTGGCCACATCCTGTCAGTGAGCCGTCTCTTTGCCACTGCCTCAGTTCACCTTCTTCTACCCCTGCCCAAGCTTTCCCAAACCCTGTAATCCTTGTGCCATCCAATCCCCACTTGATCCAAGAGCTCAGTATTTGAGTGGGAAAAACATCTCACTGCAGACTGCTTAAAAGGTCAGGAGTGAAAGCCACCGCTTTCTTTCTTGTCTGTTCGAGGATGTGTTCTTTCAGTGAAGGAAGGGTTGCTGGGGAGGGTAGGGGGCTTTGGTGCGGATTCTGAGTTCCCTGAGGTGTGTCCGGGCCTGTTGCAAAGCAGATAGAACGCAAACACAAGAGCCATGCTGTTTTTTCCTGGCCACACACACCCTCTTCAGGGACTCTTGGATGGAAAAACTTGGGCGATCAGTTCAGGCGCAGCCTCCTGCATTTTTATCGGACAGTTGTTTGTAAACTTCATTGGGATTCCAGTTCTTTGGGTGAAAGTAAAGGACTTATCCCACGAAAGACCCCCGGTGTGATCATTCCACACCATTTCATGTGACATTTCAGAAGATCTCTTGAGAAACTCACGCTTAGCTCAAAAGGAAGGATTTCTGTTCTGTGGAGAGTAGGACCAATAAAATGGTGTTGATTCGGTCAAGATGGGTTAAAGTATATGAAACAAAATAGCATTACTCATGTCAACCAGCCGGTCAGCCATGACACTTTGGTTCAAGAAGGAAACTGCCTAAGTCATTCCAGGTACCCTGCCAAATGCCTGCCAGGGCCGCACAGCCAGGATATTGGCACACGGATGTTTCTGCAGAGAGGGCACACCTACCGATAGAGCACTGGGGGCTCTTGGCCCAGAGCCACAGCTCAATCAGGTGCCAAGAATTTGGGTATAATTGAGGTGGACCTCAATGCCAGCACTGAGACAGCAAATCTCTCACCATGAGATGCTGCCCTACCCCACTCTGGGCCACATGGCCCCGGAGGCTCAGCCCGACTGAGCTCAGGAATTTCCACGCTGCCTCAGGCACCACTCCAACTGGACCAAGGCACCCGCTTGCTGACACTGTGTCCTGGACCTGGGACTGAGACTCTGGGACTCGGGTGTGTTGACCCCCCATTTACTGTTGTAAGTTACTTGTGTGTGATACTATAGAGGATGAGACAATATAATGTCCATGTCCTATTGCGTGTGAACCTGCATTTAATAAAAGCTGAGTCTGAGCAGGAGCTCTTGTGACTTTCCGCCTCGTTCCTTGCTGCTGACAAGTATAGACTCAGCTAGGGCGACCGACTTCCTGCAAACTGGAGATGCACCCTGACTTAGAGGAAAGGCTATAACATGACCCTCCTTGGGAGGTAGACCCTCCAGGGGTCTTATTGAAGATGCTCACGACAATCATGACAAATCTGATGTGGCTCTTTTGGACAGCTTGGCAGTGTCAACTAGAAGGCTCCCAAAACTGATTATTGAGAAAGATGCGGGCCTCCTAAATGTACGGAGACGTAGGTTCATGTCCGAGCTTCCCCACCCACATGGTATGTGACCTTTGGCTGTAGATCAGTTTCCTTGGTGTAAAATGGGGATAATTATATCTGCCCCAACCATCTAACGGGATGTGAGGATCAAGTAAGAAATATGTGAGGTTTTCTATGTCATCCAGGGAGAACCAGATCCAGATAATAGGAAACCAGATCCGAGCTCAGTGATATACGAAGTACTCCAACAGACATACATTTCTTGCCCTTGTGCATCTCGTCCTCCTCGGGGCCAGTGCCGGACGCTGATTTCTTGCTTTCTTCTAACTGGGTGAGCTTCCAGTGTCCGTGCCAAGCTCTGGACCCTCTTTGCCAATTTCTACCATCTTCACTGTGTGTGTCCTGAGTCTGTTCCTAGAGAACGGCTCTGTAAAGGGACTATTTGGTGACAATAATCAGAAACATTTTGTTAAAGGCTAGAGGATAAGCTGGGTTCAATATTAACAACTGATTATAAAGAACACGTGTCAGTGCTATGTGCAACAATTTGTGAGTTCTCTCTCTCCCCTCCAAACGTATACAAATATAAACAACAAGATAAAATGGATCTTCTTGAACAAGGCAAGCCAGCATATAATTTTTATCCCTCTTTTAAATCACTGCACGTGGTTATGAGCCTGGGTCACAGACACACAGCTGCCCTGCCCCATTGTATCAGGTCTTATAATAAACATCCATCATTCTACAACTCCCTACAAAAGAATCTCATCCCTATCCTCTCATTAGGACCATATTTAAAAATTGTGGTGGGTGGGGTTACATGATATATTCTTAAAAAAATAAAGTACTATGTAAATATTACTATTACATAGGAATGGCAATATTTTATTCGTATCATGCACATAAAGCTCCGTATATGCACTGTTCTGCACCTCACCATGTCAAATGTGGCAGGGCCCTCGGCAGGCCTGCTGGCCTCCCACGGAGTGAAAAGAAGCCAGCTTGGCACAGCGGGTGGAGGAAGGAAAAGGCGCCATCCACTCCCGTTGGAGCTGAGGTGCTGGAGCCACACAAGTCAGTGGGCCAAGGCCCCTCTGTTCCCAAGGTGAGAGCTGCCTCCATGGGCGTAAGTGATTTATGCACTTGGAAGGCAGGGATGAAAAGCGAGGGGCGCAGTCCTGGGATTTCACGTCTAGACGGGGCAGTGTCCAGGGAAGCCCGTGCTCGCCTCCAATGCATCTGTGAATGCTTCGGCCACTGTTCTATTTTTTACCCTGTGAGGAAAATGCAGAGTTTTGTTTTGGCCTGTGACAAAATCCATAACTTGAGGACACTGTGGAATGAGTAGGTCTAGACTATTTTGAGTTCCCACTTCAAGCCCTGTGGCTCATTTCTGATTTCCATCCTACTGGGCAAGAGCTGAAGGGGCCAGATTAAGGGAACAGGGTTAAAACAGGAATATGTTGGATACCCTTAACTATGTAATTTTGTCTGAAAACTCGGCAAAGATGTGTGCCCTTGTGTGCCCTCCAGGCTCCGGGTCCTTGACTGCAGCAAGAGGAGAGTCAAGGTCACAAGGCTTCCTCACCTGTCCTCCCTCCTCACCTGTCCTGGGCTCTGCCTTGCACCCTGTTCAGGCGCTCTTATTAGTCACTTTAGGGATTTGACTAAATCTTTATTATGTCTTTAACAGTACTTACTAGAGAATCCAAGTTTTGAGAGCAGGACATTATTATTATTTTTTTCCATGCAAGAGAGAGGAAAAAAAGTACCTTCTGCAGTGTAAGTGAGGAAACCTGAGGAGCCGCGTTGCAGTGTTCTCCTCTCTTCCTCTGGAGCCCCGTGTCTTCCTCCTCGGGCAGCAAGTAATGCCGTGGCAATGGGGCCAAAAATATTTAAAAACATTTTAAAGTTACCACTGAAAAGAGAAAACGGTACATTTACACTCTTCTTTCTCCACTTAATGGCCTTACCAGAGATGCCTTGTCCCCCTTGGGCCATAAATTGAGACATCACTCAACAGTTGTCCTGGCAGATTTCCCCCAAAAAGGCCACTTATGAAGTGACTAATCGCATTGGAGGCTAATTTACTGAACATTTAAAGGCACTGGGGCGGGGGTGCGGGAATGAGGAGACTATGAACCTGGGGTAGCATCCATTATGTCCCCAGGCTGAAGACTGAGCTCCGGATCATCCCTGCATCCTGTCCAAGGAGACAAGGCCTTTTTTTTTTTTCTTTCTTTTTCCCTTTCCCATCTCACTGCAGGAATCACTTCTTGGTGGGGCAGAGTCACCCTGTGAGGAGCGTTATGCTAAGACAGTCAAAAGCTGCGGTCTTCCTAGTCTGGAATGGACATTAACTTCTCCCTGGGCAGCTTTAGTCGGAGCACTGGGGCACACTCAAGGTCAGAGAGGAAATGAAGATTATAAGTGTAACGTAATATTCATTTTCCCGAATTTGGATAACCCGGCGACTCCAATCATGGAGACTTCGGTTCTAAACCCTGCAGAGCGCCTCCTCACATTTCAGAGCTCTCCTCCCAAGCTGCATCCTTCCCCTGGTGCTTTCTGCTCCCGGAGAGGAGCTTGGTTAGAGGAAAAGCTATTAACATTCATGTTCCCCTGGAAGTTTATGTCATAAAGTAATGAGCCTGACCCTCTTTGGAAGACGGGAGCAGGCGGTGGACTTTCAAAAGAGGTGTAGACATCACCCCCAGCCTCTCCGGTACCAAGTAGTAATGGATGGCTGGCATCCTGCCATAGGCTTGCTCCCTGCCTTCTTGTGCCCAAACGCTCTCCTTCCTGGTGCTATTTTAGGTCCATGGCAGCTACACGGGAATCGAAATATGATTTTGGAAATCTAGGTGTGCTTATTTGATGAATATGTACACAGAAGCTTTTTTTTTTCTTGTCAAACTCTTGAAAATACCCCAGGATGGGGGGATATCCAGGCACAACTCCAGATTCCGAGTGATGTGAAAGAAAAGAAACGCAGTCAAATAGAGCATCGCTGAGGAGGCCTGCCTTGCACCTGCGATGTGCGACCGGTGCGGGTGGAGACCCAGCCTCCCAGAACAGAGGTAAAGCCCTTCACACCACAGGGTGACTCAGCAAACCTACGACACCCTCTCCGTGGTAACGGGCCTCTCTGTCCCTTCTTGCCGCTGGATGTTCTGTTTGGGTTGAAGGAGAGTGCGGCATGTTCTGTGAGTGAATTCCAGCTACAGAGACGGGAGAAAAGAAGTGGGGTGTGTGTGGGGGGGGCAGGAACAGCTAATGTGCCAGCGCGTCTGTGAGTGTGAAGTCACGTACTTGGGTGCTTTGCTGCCAAGAAGAATTAAAACATGCAGATGCCTTTATGCAGAAGTGACCACATTATGCAAGACAGCATAACAAAACTCTGTGCTGGTGTTAAAAGGTTCTTTGAATTTGAAGTTCTTATAACCTGGCTAATCCCAAGTGAAAAAAATTTCATGAGTGTGTCTGAAGCAATTGATTGTCTGAGCAACACAACCTCTGTTTACCTGCCCGGATTAAAGTTCTCAACCTGTTTTTTTTTTCTAAAGGCATTCTCAAAGCCCAAGGAAGTTCATACCAATATAGAATTCAAAGAGGTTTATGATAATAAAAATTAGGTAATATTGTATTCATGAATTATGGGCATCAACAGGATTAGATAATTACATGAATTAACAATCCTACTTATGGTGGGTAGTGGGGAGAGGGAAGGTTTTACTGTATCTTAAATCATTTTATTTTATTCAGCAACAACAGTTCTGAAAGATGGGTTGATGAATAAGTTCCTATGAAGCTTAGAGCGTAGAAGAGAGGTACAGGCACTCACAAAGCACAAGGAAGTGACCAAAGAGTTTATCTGCTGGGCAAGAGCAGAAGAGGGGGGCTCAGCACATGGTTTCTTGACATCCTATTTTATTTATTTATTTATGTATTTATTTATTTTTTAGATTTTATTTATTTATCTTTAGAGGGGAAGGGAAGGAGAGAGAAACATCAATGTATGGTTGCCTCTCATGTGTCCCCTGCCGGGAACTGTCCTGAAACCCAGGCATGTGCCCCGACTGGGAATTGAACCACCATCTTTTGGTTTGCAGGCCCATGCTCAATCCACTGAGCTACACCAGCCAGGGGCTTGACATCCTATTTTAATTTAAACCATAATGGTAAATGGGACACAAAACTCATTTATCAAACTTCGGCAGGTGACCTACTTACTGGTTAACTATACTGAAGCTCTTTGGGGCAGTGGTCATGTGACTGATCCCTACGCTGTTCAGAGCAGGGGTCTGTTGAGTTTAGTCTGATCTCTGCCCCTTCCTGCCTGTGTGACCACAGGATATTCATTTTAGCTCTTTTTTGCCTCAGTTTCCCCAAGTCCAAATGGAGATGATAACTACCTATCCCACAGGGTTGTTCTGAGGACTGGGAAGGTTTAGGTAGGAAAGTGGGGCGGATAAGTGCTCAATGAGTTAATCACTGCGGCAACATCACCATCTTAGCATGCGTTTAATGAGTGATTTTCTGCTTTGGATGTATAAGAAAACAGCAAAACCAGCTAGACCCAATAAAAATGTGTTGAAGATTCTAGATGTTGACTCGGCCTATTATTAAATCTGAATAGGGTCTCGTGACTCTACACTGATGAAATAGAAATCTTCCACCTAAGAATAGCAAGTACAGACAAAGTAATAATGTACGAGCCCCAGGGAGCCAGGACAATGCCAATGCTGAATTTATTTTTGTCTGAAGGGTAGGCTAGTAGCTCAGTTATTACTTTTTTAAAAGGCCCTTTTTCTTTCTTTCTTTTGTCTCACCCCTCTCCTCTCTTTGCTGAACTTCTGGCCCTCTCATTCAGTTCTTCTTATCCTCTAAGTGAGTGATTTGAGGACGTGCTTTTGAAGGACTGTAGTTATCTAACAGACATGCAAACAAAAAGTTGCCTTGGAGAATGAGAAGAACTACCATATTTTGCCATGTATAATGTGCATGTTTTTGCCCAAATTTTGAGGGGCAAATAAGGACCTACATTATACATGGGTAGTACTAATTCTGTGTCTATATAAATGCTTTTAATTCTTTTATTTATGCTTATGCATTAAAAGTGTAACTCTAGAAAGCAATAACAATTTCCATATGGAAAACAATACCCTGGAACATGATAATCTTTTTTTGTCTCTAAATATAAATAAATAAGTAATTGAATGAAAAAAATTAAAACAAAAGATTTTTTTTTCCTGAAAGTTTGGGCCCAAAGCATGGGAGCACATTATACACAATAAAGTACGGTAAATATCATGTGTTCTTTGGGGATAGCCGTGGCAGTAGGAGTAGAGTGGAGGCAGTAAGGGTAGGCTTCCCAGTGGAGGTGATGTTTAAGCCATACCTCGAATGCTGAGGAAGAATCGAACCTCACATGAAAATGGTACAGAAAAGAAAGCTCAATGAGACAACCATCCCTGTGGAATACGTTGGCATTGATTCCAACATCAAGCTCTGTACTTGTGTGATGATGCGACTTCATCATTTCACTCTTGTTGAGAAACAAAGACTCCAATCAGCCCAGATAACTAGGGCTAGGTGATTACACAGTGTCATTCTCAGATCTGAACCCTAAGAGAAATGATGTGAGAACATAGTCCTCAGGAATTTCAAGGCAAACTGGGACGCAACGTATTCCTGTCTCGCCTACCATCAATTCTGAACTTCATCTTCGTACTTTATCTGCATACAGGCTTTTATTTTTTAAAAGGGTAATGGTCCCAATTGGAGATTTATAAGCTGGAAAGAGTTAGGTCCTCTCCAAAAACAGACATGAGGAGTTGAAGTATTGAGGGCGGATTGAGTTTAAGTGCTTTTAGTGTTTATTTGAGTAAAACAGGTCCACTTTTCGTGCGTTTACCTAATGGCATTTCAGAGAAAGAGTAGAAAGTTCGTAGCAGAGAGAAATCTTACTTATTGAGGGATTTGTGTGACAGGCAGTCACTGAATCAGACAAAATAAATTAACAAAAATTTAATTAGCTTGTATCATTCTTGTCAAAACTGACAACTAAAACATGGAGAAAAGATCATGTTTTCTCCAGAGGGTGTTTTAATTTTTTTTCTTGTCTGAAAAGAAACTTTGACTTACACAACTATTTATAGATTTTATGCGGACGGCTCTTTCCCTACAGTTCAGGAAGATTCAAGAGGTAAGTCACAAATGATGGGGGGCCTTTTTCTCCACACCCCACCCGGGGTCTACAGAGCCACTTGTCTATTTCTGTACATTCTAGGTGCAGAGTTTACTCTCTGGCTCAGTCCCTCTTTTATGGAGTTTCTGAATGGAAACAAAAGGACTTTCGCCAAATCAAGCTCTACCAGCCAACTCAGCATTCCCCACAGCCTCCACATTCTTGCCTCAATGAGTCCACCGGAGGGTATTGGGACGAGGATGCAAACGCAAGTCATTACAGGGTGTCAGTCTCTTGACTTAGGAACTGGCTGTCACAGCGGCACCAGGGATGCTACTGACATCTACTGGGTAGAGGCCACCGATGCTGTTGAACACGCAGCTTCCACAACAAACAATATATGTGTGTTGTAAGTATCCACAACAAACAATGACCCAGTCCAAATGTCAAGGGCGCTGGGGTTTTAAAACCGTAGTATAAGTGAAAGTATTACATAGTATTCAAGACATAAAGCCTAGAGATTTATTATGATAGCCTTGCTTATATTCTTTATTATACTAAATTAATCATGAATACAAAAGTTATTGTACATCTTTTCTTACTGTATATAAAACTTGGCACTGACATACCATGAACCACCACCCTCCCCACCCCACCCCATCAGGGAAAGATCCTAATTTTCTATTTGCTGGTGTCCTTCATGAGTCTAAGAGAGTCTCAGAAGATCCATAATTGGCACTTCTGGTCGGAAACAAAACTTACTTCCAAGAGGTAAAGCAGTCGGGGTTTGTAAAATGTCAAGAGAATTTGGGAAACCATACCTTTGAGTAAATACTACTGAGTAGAAAGGCATTTCATTTACATAGTAGGGGTAAACTTCAAGGAGGGTAGGCTGTGATAGGGGAAAGAGATGACATTTTTACAAGAAGTCCTAGACACACAACAAGTATTATTTTTTAATACATCGTCAGTTTCATAGGCAGGAGTAATAACTTTCAGCCTAAGAATGCGCCTAGATTACGTATTTTCTCTAACAAAATGACACATGCTCTCCCACTTTCTCTTCCCTCTATTTTTTTCTCTCTTTTCCCCTTTATGGAGAAATATTGAGTGAACATTTACTTAGCAATTAGAACTTCAGGGCCAAGCTTTCAAAGCTGTGCTGGGCAGAGAGTCAAAACCTACACTTGGTGGTGAGGCTTTAAGTGCCCACAATGAGCAGCAGGCTGTACAGTCTTCCTGTCCCTCACTGGGTGGCTCTAATGCCATTTCTAGGAACAAAAGGATGACTATGGGGGATTAGCTGGGAGAACCTGTCTGGGAGAGGTTTGCTCTCAGATTTTATGAGTATTTCCATTATTTTTGGTGGGTCAGCGTTTCCATTATTTAGAGACGCCCCCACTTGGGTGGCGATTGTATGGAAAACAGTAGCAAATGCCAAATAAACTCCAAACGCAGGGTATATTTCTAGACAGCCATTGCTGCCCCAGGGATTTTCTTCACTTCAATCTTCATTTTCACCCTGAGCAAGAGAATAAATGAGGAAGACCTTTGTAGTTTCCATTTTTTATTTTTGTCAACAGCTTAACTCTCTTGCTAACCTGCATGTGTTTGATCCACTTTGTGATTAGGAATTGGCCACAGAGGATGTTTAATCCTAGGTAGTTCTTGTTTCTAAACATACACACATATCTGGCTTCATCGCTGAATCATGATATGCTCTAGAAATGCAAATTCTAGGTCCTCAGACACAGCTTTGACGTGAGTTCGGATTCATCTGCTATTCCTTTCTCATAATCTACGCCCTTTACTCCGGGATCTTTGGGGCTGATGTAATCCGGAGTAACAAATAATCGTCTATCCAGATTTCTCTATAAAGAGGTGAGGAAACTGAGGTCTAGACCTGTCCAAAGATATCCAACATTGGCTGTAGGGCTAAAGGGATTAATTACCGAGTTCTCCAACTCCTCTCAGCACTATCAGAGGGTGCATTCTTAGGGATAAATTTGATAATGTGCAATCATTACTTGAAAGATTCTTTTCCATCTAAAGAATTATATCTCTGGTACATGACTCCTGATCCCTTTTCCCTCTGAGAAGTTTATACTTTTTAATTGATCAGCTCTTGGGCTGCTCTCTGGCTGAAAAACAACAGCTTTTAGGGAACCACATTTTATTACATATGCTTGAAAATATCTCATGGATTCCCTGATACTGAACCTACTCATGTTCTGTGCCAGAGCTAGTGATGAAGCAATGAACAAAACACACAGGGATCCTGGACTTCAGGAGGTTTGTATTTTTAAGTCACTTAAAAACTGTAACTCCTTAAAGCTATCAAATCCAGAGCCCATGTGACTGTCCCTGTAATGGTGGAATTTTAGGCACAGACAGGGGATAGCGCTTTTAAGGAAGGTGTCTTGGTTTCCTAGGGCAGTGAATGAAGTACCACAAACAGCTTCAGAGCCCCAGGGACCTTGGAGTAGCCTCCGGGAGCAGAGCGGGAGAGGGAACAACACCGTACGGGCCATGAAACACATTTCTCAGTGCTGCCCCTGAGCCTGGGAAATAAAGCACCAGGAAGACGTAGAAAACATCAAATATATATGTCACACATACATACGCATATATATAACTGCAAACTAACAGAAAAAGCTTGACCTTCATTATATGATGCACAGTAACCAATCTATAGTAGTTTAACTTTTCATCTCCTGAGAAACTTTCAAAAAAAGGACAGGGAGGTATTCATCTCTAGCAATTGGAGTTTCTGAAGACAGCAGCTGGATCAGATACTCTTTAAAGAGGAGGGAGCAGCCAGGGAACTTAACTTCACCTGTAACATTCTCTCTCTTGTGAAGATTGAAGAAGAGAACAGAAGAAGGTTGGTCCATGACAAAGCGGGTCTGGAAAACACGAGCGCACGTTGCGTCCCCCACTGCATGTTGCTGTATGCATGACATTGAACGAATGACAGAACTACAGTGTCTGTTGAGTGTCACGTGTTCTTGGGCTGTATAGAGACGATGGAAGGAGGAGATGCGAGTAAAAGGGACCCAGCACTGTCGAAGATTTTCTTTCCTGACGTAAGGGAGAACTGATCCTGACTCCAGTTTCTGAAAAGGGAATCAAGTAAAAACAGAAGATGGGAAACATGAGACGTAGAGGGAAAAATTAATGGAAGAAGGCTCCTGGCATACAGGAAAAGATGGCGCATCGCTGGAGAAATGGCCTTCAAGAGAGAAAGGATGTGACCGCCGGGATTTCTGGGTAAGAATGGAGCTGGGAGTGACAGTGGTTGGTACTGATCACCTCTCCTATGTCAAAATGGTTTTTACTACTTTTACCTTTTAAAAACCCCTCACAGTGACTTGGATATGCGAGTGTGTCTGTGTGCCCTTAACTGCGTTGTTCCATGTACCATAGCTGACTTCTGGTTAAACGAGGTCTTACAATAAAGGAGACACAACTATGGAATATTCATACATTGTAAAGAATTTTGAAGCCTCTGGCCTTTTTAAAAAAGATTTTCTGATTGTAAAAAAAAAAGTGAAATGATACTATAAAATCTCCATCTTAATTACACAGCCTTTGAGTCCAAGGTAAGGCTCTTTTCTGTTGCAGTGAGTGGGGAGGGGTGAGCGGAATGTAGCGGCTGGGAGGCGTGTGTGAACATGGACGCCAACACACGAATTCTCTTTATGCTGGTTTGCAAGGACAAGTTCCAGCATCCCATGCAATAGCTGGTAGCCAGGAAAGAAAGAACAGGGAGTGGTCGAGCGTCTTGGAAATGGGCTGTTTCTTGGTCCCATCAGCCATCACAGACACTTGGGATAAACAGGGCCACAGGGCCAGGAAGTGTGACCACGTCCAACAGCTTGTCTGATATGCAAACTCCTTTGCCTCTTCACCTCCCCACTTGTTCTTTTTTATTTGTTTGTTTCTTTAAAATGTTACTGTTCTTGGTTTAGGCCCATGCCTTTTTCAAGGAGGGGATGGAGGGAGCCGGTTAGAAAAATGAATGTATTTTTTTGTGGGTCACTAAAAAAAAATAGATATTTTCTAATTTGTTTCAGATTTCCTGCTGTTAACAAGAATGTGCTTTATCGATGGATTTGTATTTATATCTGTATTTTATTTAAAGTGAATAAAATGATTTCTGGTTCAGACTTCTTGAGGAATCTGCAGGTAGCCCACATTTAACAGATGTATCACCTCAGCTCACTGTTTTCTGTTGTACATTTGAGGCGGAAAAGAGAGGAGTGGAAAGAAGGGGGGAGAAGTATGAGTACAATCCGCCCACATCCCGCACAATGTGGAAGCCGTACACCACACTGTGAAACTCATTGGAATGTTACTATCCCTGATAAGGTCTTTGTAAATCCTAAAATGAGCCAAGGTCTCTTTAATAACAAAAGTATCTCAAAATGCTCCCATTGCCATGTATCTGAATATGTTGCCAGCTGCTCATTGTACTTGGTGTAACATAGTTGCCACCGGGAGCCCCCATCTTCCCAAGGCTGCTCCTGCTGAACGGAAAATGCTGGCAATTCAGACGTAGCCCACCCACCTCCAGAGATTTCAGAACTTGCAGGCAGATGTTGCTTTTCACTAACATATGTTTAAATAACTCAAAAGACTAGTCTATTATATTCACCCAGATATTTACCATTTTTGCTGTGTTTTATTCCCGATGTTTCAAGTTTTCCCTCTGAGTTTTCTAGTCACTATTTTGGGGGAGGGGGGAGCTTCTACTCTCAGGGAGTGTAAGAAGTGCCTGATATAATTTGTCTGCACGGGATATTTGAAGATGTGTCCTTATAAGAACAAGGATCTAGAAGAATCGGGTTTATTTCACTTAATAGAAATGCAACCTTCTGACAAGCTCTGTAACCATTTTTATTGTGTTCATTCAAATCTTGTTTGTTTATTTTTAGCTAAAAATAAAGAGAAGGATCTTTCAATTTCTAGTACCTGGACCTCTGCCTGGCATTTAATAAATATTTGCTAAACAAATGAATGTATAAAATGACCTTAAGTTTTAGTGACAATAGGTAATTTACCCACAGTTTATAGTTATTGTCCCAGGCACTTCTTATTAATGGTAATAGCGTCTATTGTGACTAGAAAAATGAGAATCTTTATCTTACCATTTTCCCTCAATTGCAAGATAATAAACATGTTTTAGGACCCAGTGCCCAAGTCAAAGGAAATCTTATTAATGGTTTTGACAATTTGACAGATTTTTTAAACTATATTTTCCTCCTTTTATCAATAAATTATATAAAATATGTATAAATTTATTGAAAATTTAGAGAATAGGCAATTGAAATTTTAGAAAATAATTAAATATCAAGTTAAATATTTGAGTAGTTTTATATTATTTGAGTTAATATTTGAAATATTCCTCATAGAGTTCTGAATATAATAAAATAACATGGGGGGGCAAAAACCACATTATAAGCTTAATCATAGAACTAGCTTGCATTCACTTTTCAAATATATATTTCTCTATTAAGATTAAAACAAAATATCTTTAATTTTCACAGGAAAGAGTTACTAGAATGTTATGACCATTTCATGTATTTATAAATCACATTTCCTTTTTTTTAAATTTAAGTGATCCATGATCAGTTTACATGTCAAGTTTGAACTCTATAAAGTGATGGTCAGTTTTGCATAGTCTTTGGTTTTCTAGTCACATACTAATCCAGGTGTGTCTGTGACGGTATTTTGTAGACGTGAGTAAAGTCCCTTAAGCAGCTGACTCTAAGTGAGAGAGATTATTTGAGGTCAGGGGTGTCAAGCTCATTTTCACCAGGGGCCACATCAGCCTCACGGTTGCCTTCAAAGGGCCGAATGTAATTTTAGGACTGTGTACATGTAACTACTCTTTAACTAGGCGCAAGGAGCTCAGGGAGCTCGGTGCTGCCGCCAGGTAGAAACAAGGTGCCAGGCTGGATAAAACAAGGTGGAGGGCCGGATTCAGGCAGCGGGACTCGTGTTTGCTGCCTGTGTTTTAGGTAATCCCAGTGGACTTGATTCTACCTGTGGATTGTAGCATCGGTGTGGACCTGGAGCTCCAGCCTGAGCTCCCTGTGGCAGGCCCTGCAGATCTCAGACATGCCCCGCCTGCCCCCAGAGTCATGTAAGGTGTGCACTGCAATCGGTTCTGCTCTTGTGGGGAAGCTCTGACGGACACCCATGAAGTTTACAAAGATGTCCTTTGTACCTTCTGGTTAATATTTAATAAATAATGAATTCTCTCTTTTAACTCTTCAAGTTTCTACTTCTAATGGTCAAAGATATGCAGTACTTAATTTCTTAAAAGGCTCTGAGTTTAAAAAGAACCCTATAGATGATTCTGTAGCAATATAAATAAGTCCCACCTACATTATTTGCATTTTAGGCTTGGGTTTTTACCTACCACAGCAAGTGTATCAGTTATCTATTTTTGCACAGCTCATTACCCTAAAACTCGGCCACTTCCGACAGCACACTCATCATCTCACAGTTTCTGTGGGTCCGGAATCCAGGCATGTCTAGCAGGATCTGTGCTTCAGGATAGTTCATGGGCAGCAAAGTGTCAGCTGGGGCCAGGGTCTCATCTCAAAAATAAATGAGGGAAAGATCCAACCTTCCAAGCTCACAGTTTGTTGCCAACATTCAGCTCTTCATGGGCTGTTGGATGAAGGGTGGCAGTTCTCTGCTGGCTTTTTGGGTAGAGGCAGGCCTCCATTCTGTGCCATGTGGGCCTGGCAGCTTGCGTCATTGAAATCGGAGAGCAAAAGAGAGATGCTTTTGTAGCCTAACCACAGGGGTGACATCTCATCCCTGCTACCATATCCGATTCATCAGAAGCAAGTCACTAGGTCCAGCCCACACTGCAGGGGAGGATAAACAGTGTGGCTATTGGGAAATGGAGATTTTTAGGAGCCCTCTTAGGCACATCGAGTTTTCTAAAACCAAGACACATTTGAACACTTCATATGATAAGAAGCTCAGTGGTGTGCATCGATGGCAAAGAGAAGCCAGTCTCCGAGGAGAGGAAGATACCACAGGCCAGGCCATGAACTTTCAATTTTCTCAAATGCTTTTATCTCTAGTTGTGGTAAGAGAAACAGAGATCTCAAAATGTGTGCTTTCCTGCCCAAGTTTCTCAGCCCTCGCCACATTCCTCTGTCATTCTTAAAGACACGACAATAAAAAATAACCCAACGTCTGCGGTTGGAGCCGGAGCCAAAAACTATATTTAAGTAATTGTGCCCACACTGGGCAAGCACTTCAGTGCTGTAAAGTCAGAGATGAGAGTAGGAGGATCAGGGAGTTGAAAATCTGGATAAATATACAGTAACTTTAACTAATTAATAAAGCCAAGTAGTGTGTGTTGGCTAAAGGAAAAGTATTAGGGTGATGAGGGAGGAAACAAACCAGATGGGGTCTGGGTATCTGTGCTCCAGCCCGTGGATGTTGCCAAAGCTCAGTTTCGAAGGGTGCCAGCGTTGGAGAATTCCTCAGGGGAAATTCTTGTGCTGGGAAGAAGGCTGTCTTATTGTTTGTGAAAACGCCTTCATATTTCAGGTCACAGCGTAGCAGTTCTGATGAAACTAGTTTGCAGAATGTAATCCTTGTCAACCCACTTCCTTCTTGGAATTAGAGTCTCAAAGTTACAAGGAAGTCTAAATATCATGCCGTTCAACCTCTCATCCACTGCAACATTTTTTTCCTGCCATGCTGATTAAAGGTCACGGATGTCTTCTTGAGGTCTTTAGTGGTATAGAAGTCAGCGAGCCGTAAGGCAGTCCTTTCAATGTTAGACCTACCTGGTGGATGCGGTATTTATTCTACAGTAAGTTGAAATCTCCCCCCTGTACTCCCCAACACCCATCAGACATTACTTGATTTTAGGTTGGCTCTCAGAGACAGCAGGAAACCAGACTATTCCCTATTCAGTGTCATGGACTATCAAATATCAAAATTATTCTATACATTTTTTAGTCTTCCTCTACAACTTGAATGTCAATGATGCTTTGTATATTATAGCTGCTCACAACTCTCCCTTCTCTCTGTGGTATGTTCCTTTTAATATGCTATAATTTGTTAAGGTTCATCTTAAAATATGAGCACCTGATTTGGAGGGCTCACTCTGGGACGGGACAATCAGCAGACAGCTTTTGTTGTCAGCTGTAAACAATAATGTAGGATTTGGGGCAACGAATATTACATTGTTGGCTCATTTAAATTTCTGAACAATGAAAATTCTGCCTAAATCTTTTTTTTTTTCTTTAAAAAAATCCCCGAAAATCACGTAGTAGGAAAATGAGACAAGGGAATGAACTTAGGATGTATTTTTTACTATGTGTCAAGCTGCCATCTGGGCCTTTGTATGCATTATCTAATTCTATCCTTCCTCAAATGCTGGAAAAATGGTTATGATTTCCATCCTCTAGATGAGGAAGCTGAGGCTCAGAATTGAATAGCTACACATATTGCCACATGTATGTTGCTACTAAACATTAGTCCTAATTTTGACGCTGGTTTAATCCACACCTAGTGCTTTCCCCCAGCAGACAACGCCCACAGTTTTGTCTTCAGGGGTTGAAGAGATGATCAATTCAAAGCCTAGTCATTTTACAGATAATGGGGTTTACGTTATCACTCAGGATCTAAATTGCCCAAATTGCCCTAACTCAGTGACAAAGCAAGGACTAGGACCCCTGCGCCTTCCACAGTGCCCTTTCCGTCACACCAGGATAGTGTGATTCACGAAAGGAAAACACAACTTTGGATTTATCTCTATGCGATTTCCTCTTTCAAGTGTTGATTCATCCTTCTACACTGGCGAGCTTGTATTAAGTCTTTGGGTCAGTTATGGTGCTAAGTGCTTCTTCCAGATTTGTGTCATTAGCAAATTAGATAATTATGCTGATATGGCAAACACATACACACGCACAAAATGTGCACGATACATGTATTTTGTCCAAATCCATAATAAAGTAGTTGAAAAGCCAGAACTAGAAGAAGCATCCTATGACAGGTTCTAGAGAAGTCCCTTACGGAGGACTTCTCTCCGTAAAAAGCTGTTGATCAGCACTCTGAAGACATAACTTTTCAGCTAGGTTTGCCTGCACTTACTGTTCATGGGCTCCTCCTGCCCAGTCTGTGACTCTCTGAAAAAACAATAGCTAAGACTTTGCCAGAGTCAGTACGAACTATGTAGCCATTGTTTCTTCAGACCACGCCAGCCTAGGGCTACGCATGGGGCCACATTTACATAAAAATCCTGTCTGCCTTCCTACAGACATCGTGACCTGTGGTCTCCTGTGAAGCCCTGTCAAAATACCCAGCAAATTCTCTCTGATTCTTTCCAGGAATCCTTAGGTGATCACCTTACTGGCTTTCAGGCAGGAATGGTCTTAGCTATTTCAGGTTAGGTGACTCTGCTGCTCCCTCTCTGACCCGGACCCTTCGAGGTGTGTGCTGCCCAGGCGTCTGGGGCTGGCTAAAGCTGCATCATAGTTCAGCCCATCAGCAGGACACCCATGCCCACAGACACTTCCACACTTTTTCCTCAGGTCGGTGTAAGGTGCAAAAGCCACCTCAGAGAAACTGTTACCAAGGAGCAAGCGGGGCCTTGCAGCCCACCTCCACCCTCTAGGCAAAATTCTGGGGCCAAAGGTTTGGTGGTAAAGGAAAGGATTCTTCATTCAAAAGCCACATGGTTTTGGAATAATAGCTTTCCACAAGAATTAGTCACTTAGGCCTTTCAATTAAGGCTAAAATCTTTAACTCTTTAGTTACAGCTTTAATCACTTAAGCCTATCAATTAAGACAAAATTCTCTAACACCTGAGTTTCCCTAGGATTCCCCTCCCCCAGTTAGTTTTTAATTATCTTATTTCTATAGGATTAGTTTACAAACTAAAACAACAGAAGATATAAAGCTGCACGATTTTGGAAGAATGGCAGGCTTCTGCCTCAGAGCTTGTCCCCTCTAGCACACTCAAAGAAGATGAACCCTGCCACCCTCTGCCTGGCCGGCCCACTCCGAGGCCGCACCTGTGTTCCTTCTACCACCTGAAATAACTGTCCACAAGCAGCTGCAGTATGCTCATCCAGGCGTCCTCGAGGAAGAGAGCCAGGGAGCCAGTCTCTGCCCTCCTTTTATTTTAAATCCTCCGGCCCATAATTCCGTAATTCCACGTACACCGGAAGCACTCAGCTTCTCAGCCAAGCTCGTCCTAGACTGCTTACCATTGGCTCCGACAACCTCCTCCTACAGCTTCTCCCTAGTCCTCCCCATTGATCCATCAGATCGCTCTGAATGAAAGTACCCCCCAGTAGTGTCAAGACTCCTGATGGATCAGCTTCTCCGATACAAAGATGTAACTCCTGCTGCAGACCATCCTGGAGCTCAAGGTACTGCTGGTGTCTAGGCTGTGTGCACCCCCAGTTTATGTGTAACGTCTGAGTCTCCCAGTACACAACCAACAGGTAGTGCTTGTTGCGCTTGGCCCCGGAGGAGGGAGGCTCCACTCTTTGTCCCCGCATGCTATGGCACAGATAGGGTGCAATGCGGTGCGGTTGTGTTTCTGAAACTTCTCAAGAGCCCTGTCCAATTATGTCTATCTGTAAGCCTCCATCTTTAAATTCTCAGTTGCATATATAATAATTATGACCAGGTCACAGATAACATCTGGAGTTAAGAAGTGATCTTCTCCTTCATAAAAGACTCCAAGTATGTTTCAGAATTTTCCAGGGAAGGTGCCTGTCCGCAGAACCTCCTTTGCCCAAGATGGACTCACCAAATCATAGAATCAAAGTATACAATGGATGCTCTCAGCTGTGATACTGGTGGGAGCTCTTGTGGGAACGATGCACACTTTACCTGGTATTGCTGTGATTTGGTCATTGCAGCTAGAGGCTTTGGAATGGGGTTGGGAGGCTCCCACCAAAGCTGCCTCTCACACCGGGCAGATGAGTGGGTTACGGTCATGCCGTGACCAGCCAGGCAGATGAGAGGGGGACCCGGGAGGAGACTTCCCATGATGTGGCATGGTGAGAAACACTTCACATTTTCCTCCTTTTTTTTTTTTGACATTGTGATTGCCTTATGGCAGACTGAAGCTGTATTGATTTCCTGTTACGTGAGAGAGCCGTGGGTTAGCCGTGCTCTGGAGAATAAAGTGTGGGGAGCAGCCAAAGAGAGTGGTAGTTGCACGAAAGAGTGTTGCGATGGCTGCCGGCTGGGAAGCCCAGGACGGGAGTCTGGAGTCAAAGGTGGAAAACAACCATCAGGACCCATAAGTCGTTTTTAGGGACCCTCTGCAGTTCTTTCAAAGGTCCTGGCCACATGAGGTCATACAGGGTAGGGTCTCATATTTTTGCTGTTTATTTATTAAAGGAAAGTGTGACGCTGGAAGGCAGAGGCCTTAGTGAAAGTTGAGTTAGAAAACTTTTCCATTATTTACTAGTTTCAAGATACTATCAAAATAGCAAATCGGTTTAGCCTGGCATGTACTGTCTGAATGGGAGCTCTGTCCCGGCACTTCTCTCGCACTGGCTGAGTCACCTCTGCCCACAGTTTCTGCATTTGTAATTGAGGCCACATCTCTTTCCAAAGAAGAAGTAAAAGGTGTATAATTAAGAGCATGCATAGAATAGAATCATGAAATTAAAGAGCCAATTAGTGAACGGCAATGCGAAATAGAGCCATCCCCCAAATAAAGACATGATTGCTCCTGAGCTTAAATGTCATCACCTTGTCAGATAAAATAAAGAAGAGAAGCGTTCCGCAGCACGTTCTCATGGCATCTCCGATAACTCTCTGAGAGACATGCTGCTGTGCAGCACCAAACCACTGAACCCGCTGTGCTAGTAGAAACTGTATCGTATTGAATAATGAGGGGGGCAGATGTGTAGAGAGGTATTCTATTTGTCTCTGGAAAGATACGTGCATGCAAACATATGCAGATACATATAGGCAATTACATATGTTAACTAACATATATATCAACAACTCTAAGAGGGCACTTTTGTAATACCTAGAGTAATAGAGCAGCAAATAGTTTTTTTATCCGATTTCATAAAGAGGCTTGTGGAATCTGCAATATAGAAGATAGAAATAGCCCTTACATGAGGTTTCCAAGAGGGCCTTTAAACTGAAGTTTCTGAACCTCACTCCAGATATACTGACTCTGGTGCTGTGGGGACAAAGGGTTGAAGAATGAGTTCTGTGAGGAGTCGCTAGATGGTTCTGCCAGCCTGTGGGTAGGCAGGGGCTGGGCCCACTGCCTTGGAGTATTTCTCAAGTATCAGTTGCCTCCACCTATATTTTGACCAGATAGCAATGGATAAAGACCAAAGACTGAGGTCAAAAGACTGAGGGCACACATAATAATTTGTTATAAAATAACCCTTCCTACTGTACTTTCCCCAAGTAGGTATCCAATAGGTACTGGCTAATTCATTAAATGACTCATTATGACATCAATATAAGGTAGATCTAATAGGGACTGAGCCCATTTTATTCCCCCACTACCACCCCCACCAGAAAACAAACAAACAAAGTGCCTTTAGTGTGTATTCAGGACCTAAATCTGCTTTCAATGCCCTCTTCACCCAAGCAGGCAGCTTTAGATTCCTTAGCGGTAACGAGAGATGTCAGATGTTTGGGCTGCCAGCTGGCCTTGGGCTCACCGGCCCTCCAAGGTGATTCATGGCTATTCCTTGAGTTGATTTCAGACTGTGGATCTCGTTCCTTCGTTGCCCCTCCCAGGCTTCTGCATGCATCATTCTGAGTGCAACCCAGGTGTCAGCAAGATCAGACAATGTTTGTGGCTTCAGCTAAGGTTAAAGAGAGGCAAAGATTCTTACAGGTGATGATGCCAGAGGATGAATCAATAGTCAAATTTAACCCAAGTTCCAGCTTGTTAATACAGTGTGTGGTTCAGCTCTGCTTTATTCCCCAGTGGTTTCTCAGAGTGAGCTCATTAGTCCAGTCCAGTTTCAAAATGTGTTTTGTTCGGAAGATAGGTTGTGTGCTTCTAGAGGTCACAGGAGATTTGCAATTGCCTTTGCTCCTCTGGATAAAACCAGAGTACAAGTGAGCAGGGTCAGCAGAGGTACCTTCCAAACAAATTGAAGTGCACACTCTACCATCAAAATATCAACCCTTTGGCAGCCTCATCATCAAACTTTTAGATCAGACCCTGGCTCTGAAATGGAGACCAATACTGTCTGGTCTCTGTTTGGATGATTTACCTGTGAATCAGCCTAGTAC